>WBMZ01014014.1:178562-242505 GCA_013400975.1 Atrichornis clamosus | reverse complement strand
GCGCCCGCGCCACCGCCTCCCGCGCGCCTCCGTCTCCCGGCAACGCTCCCCCCGCATCCCTGCGCCAGGGACCGCCCGGGAGCTCCGCGCCGCGACAGCGCCTGGGGACGCGTGTGGGCACGGCGGCAGCACCGCCACGCCGCGCCCCTCGCGTCCCTGCGGTTCCCGTGCCGCTCGCTGGTCGGTCAGGGAGGTGTAGGAGCCGGCGGGAAGGGGGTGTGTGAGGCTGAGAGGTGGGAGATGCTGACAGAGCATCTCCCGGGCATCGCAGCTGGCGGACAGACAGACAAGGAGTCCCCGCGTTTTGATGCTTCGGCAGCTCAGCGTCAGGGAGAGGCAGAGCGAAGTGAAAAAAGAAGGGAAAAAAAAAAAAAGGAAGGTGTGGGGAGAAGGGAAGAAAGGAGGGAAAGAAGGGGAGGAAAAGAAAAAATGGTGAGAAAAAGAAGAGGAAAAAGAGAAAAGGGGGAAGAAAAAAAACCAACAAAAAGTGGGGGGAAAGAAGGAAGAAATAGAAAAAATGCAGGGAAAAAAAATGAAGAGAAGAAAAGAGGAAAAAAATGGAAGGAAACAAAACGGGGGAAAGGAGAAGAATGATCAAAAAAGAAGGGGCTAAAGTGGGGAAACAAAGAAGGGAAAGAAAGTAAAGAGAGGAAAAATAAAAAATTTAAAGAAAAACGAAGGGAAAAATGACAAAAAAAAAGGAGGGGAACAAAGCAAGGGGGGAAAGAAAAACAAAGGAAAAAAAAAAACAGATGAAAGGGTGAGGAAAATAAAGAATTCAAGGGGAGAGAAAAAGGCTGTTATTGTGACGCTACCTTGATAGGTTTAAGGAAAACCCATGAATATTAAAGCTTTTTATATTTTCTTTTGTAATAGATTGTGCTCAAAGCAAATGAAAAAAAATCAATTTAATGAAGTAGTAATAACGAAGTCTGGTACCACAATCCATTTCATACATACAGAGGAACCCCTTAACAGGTTTGATTAGAGTTATAGATAAGTATCCTTTTTTCGATGGTTTAGCAATCACTGGTATTTAGGAAGGAGTCTAAAAACCAAGACGTGCACAGAGCAATCAGATTCCAATCCATGGCTTCTTTTTAGACCAGAGTGTTTAAAGAGCACTAATGAAACTTTGCTGTGTGACGTTTTCTACCTCTGTGTAAGCCATTCACACCTTTTCTTCCAAAACAGCTGATAGAAATCATTTCCTTTATTTACCTGTTTATCAAATGAGAAAAAATTACTTTTCTTTGTACCTCATCTGTATGCACCTTGAGGCAAATTGAGACCTATATGCAGTTATAAACAAGTTTGTATAATACTGAAAAAGAAAAAAAAAGCTATTTAGTTGTAGTAGATAGTGGGGGTTTAGGATGTAATTTACATTTGGATATTTCCAACCATGTTAGATTTGGGATAAAAATCTTATATTCTAATACTGAATTCACCCCAAAAAGTCATCAATTACAGTGTTTTTTGACAAATGCAGGTGCAAACAGCCTGAAGCAGTCTTGGTTCAGCTCTATTCAAACCCAGATTATTTTATTGGGCAGTTGCCTTGTCAGTCTCACATGCCTACAGAAGATGTTGCATGATTTTTGTCTACAGTTTGGTAATTTAGCTGTCCTCGAGACCCTTCAACTTTGTGAAAACTGGTAGGCAATGGTGTAAGGGCAGAAAAACCTTTCCTCATTAGTTTTCTGATTAGAATTTTTTAAACTTTGTTGAAGGACCTACTTGATTTTTGAGTAAGAAAAGATTCTGTGTGGGGATTTTTTTATAGCAAAGTTGGGGGTTTTTCCCAAAGCTTTCATATATTTGTTAAATAAAGATGAAAGATGGGCCTATACCATAGTCACTGCAGTGTAGTGTAGACATATGTAAGGTATTTTGAAAATCAAAGTGTTAATTTTACATAGGAAGTGCGATTATTAATTGAATACAAAAAGCTTTAAAAGTGTATCAGCACTTGCAGTTAATATCCAAATTAGCAACTTTATTTCTAAAAGGATGCAGATCTCAATTCTTTTCTCTCCTCCTTATCCCAGTCTTCCAGTTCTGCACACATCCCTTCACGCAGCCCAGGACACATTTCCTCTGCCCTCCTCCTCCCAAGCCCGACCCAGGGCCCAGTGCTTAACTCTGAAAGCAGAGAGGCTGCATCCTACAAGTATCCAGAGGAGACAAAAAGGATCAGGGAAATGCATGTGCTCCTGCTTCAGCACATTCTGTCAATCCCTGGATGTACTTTTTCCAGCCTCTCCCCTTGGCTCCTGTAGCAGGCGGCTCTGCCTAAACAGGGATGAAACCACTCAAACTTGACACTATTCGCAAAAATTATCAGTGGTGGAGGGGGAAGGGGCCTCACGCTGCTTTTGGTGTTGAAGAATGCTGAGATCAGCCTGAGACCATCAATCCCGAAGTTAAACATTCTGAGGATGTGAAGAACAGTGTTTTTCTCACAGAAGCTGCCACTGGTGAGGATGTGGCAGGTAAAGTTCCTGATAAAGGAACCGATGAGTGTTGGTGCTGATAACTTATCTCAAGCTGCTGAGCTGACGCTGCCAGCCCAGAGACGTCTGACTGTGAATCACTGTATACTACATAAGCTCAGCCCCACTTTTCAATGATAGGGAATTCTGACACACCGCTTCTCAGAGTGTGTGTGGAGATTCCACCCTTGAATGGGGTTGCCCCTCAAGGCTACTCCTCGAGTCTGAGCAAAAGAGATTTGCCCTCAGTTGTTATGGGTAACATCAATCTCTACTTAGTAATTATTTTGGTGGCTTTAATGTCATTCCTTCAACATTGCTTCAATAAATCATACCCTACACTAGTAGTTATAACTGTCTACTCTGTGTAGTAATGAATTCTGGCTAAAGTCCCTTTGTCTAAGCATTGTTATCATCAATTAAAATACAGAATTTTTCTGTATTGGTTTGCTATCCGTAACTCTGCAGGACAAAGCTGTACAAAGTTTTGCTTACACCTTCAGGCATAAACTGTTGACCGAGTCTGGAACAGGGATTGGATCCACATAGGCTCCACTCTGAGGAGGAGATTAGAAAGCAAGAGAGTCCTTTCTGAACCTCGAGATGCAGCAGGAGAGTTTCCCTGATAAACTTTGTTGAAAGCTTCCATTCAGCCCTCAACAGCTCCTGCATAGTCAATCCTACACATTGTGTCTTCATGCTAGACCAAAGAAGATCAACATCAAGACTTAAAACATGCTCGTTTGGACAACAGTGGCATTGAAGCATTGTCTCAGGCCTTATTGCAAAAGCGCCTCCCAAGAAACTTGGCAAATCCCTGGACACGTGCGGAGTTCCGTGGTGCCACTCCTCAACAGCTTCCAGACAGACTACTTCATGGCCCAAATAGCTGAAACAACAGCAGCTGTCTGGGGAAAGTACCTGAAGAAATCAAGTTAGTATCCTGGGTCTTTCTTCACCTCTCACATGACTCATCTTCTGTAAGCTCATGCTTCAATTTCTTGAGGCTTCTCAACAACCAGAGAGTTTTCAGTATTTCTGTCATAATCTGTTCACCCACCACTGTGACCTAGAAATACCAGAGAGTCGCTTCTTAAATAGTAAGACTCCTGTCCTACTCAGATAAGCTTTAGGTTTCAAGAATCCTTTTCCTTTTGTTCTTCTGTTTGCTGCAACTCTTCTGGTACACTGCAAGTCTGGAATTCAGTCAGCACGTTTTCATAATTTCTAATGCCCCTTTTCTACCTTTATCTAATTTCGTTGTTTATGGCTCATTACCTAAAATTCCTGGATGTGACATGCAAGTTATCTGTTCTATACTGCTGATACTGATGTTGAAAAACCTCGAAGTTTTTTTTAGGAGACATAGTGTAGCATTATATATACTTCAAGAATAATGACTTTAAGCTAAATTACATGCCTGGAAGGGAAATATAAATGTAGGAAATAGAGAGATGAAAAGTTCCTCATTACCACTCCTTCAAAATGCTGAAGTGAAATGGGAGTCATTGCAAAACTCAACATTAGAAAAGGCTCCTGGATACCCTAAAGAATTCTGTTATATACAAGTTGGCAATACAGAAAAGTTAATATAGATATATATGCAGAAGTAAAGATGGTAAAGATATGTCTGTGAAAGAAAAAATAATAATTTTTTTTTAAATCCAAACAAAACCAAAAAACCCCAACAAAAACATTATCTCAAGCTTTTAACCAGCAGTAGGTTTCCTTGATCCCCAACAAGGGCATATTAATTCCTTCATGTTGAATTAGATTTGCTGCACTGCCTTGATGAGTTAGGCATGAATATCTTTTTCTAAACTATTGTGCATCTTTGAAAAAAAATCACAGTTTACCATTTTACTCTTTCTTTTCCTATTTTCTGTCACTGCTATTGTAAAGAAATACTGAAAAGCCTTTAAATAACTATACAAAAAGTGTATTAAAGAACCAGAGCTTTTGTGTCAGAAAGAGAATAATGTTGCTACCACTCTTACGAAAATTACTCTGGTTCTTCTATTGCATATCCAGATAATAACGTCATAAAACTGAGGCATGTTAAAGCAATGAAGCAAAGAGCATGTGAATACAGAGCTAAGCAAACAGCTGAACTCTCTTTTTACCTCTGCAATAGGTACTCTACTTATGCAAAGCACTCTCTGCCTCAGTATTTTTATCTTTAAACACCAACATCAATACTTTCCTTGAGGGATGTTAGAAGGTGTAGATTGTTAATATTTATAAAGCCCTTTCAAATTTTTGTATGGAAAAGGTAAAAAAATGCAAATAATAGTAAGCAGGATAAGGATATTATAGTTATTCTATCACTGATTATAGAAGTCTTATATTATTTTTAGAGATTTTCATTACTTGCTATTTTTCTCTGCTCTTTTTCTCCCTTCTTTTTCTCCCACCCCCATTTTGTACTTCATATTTTGAATTTCAATGTCTGTTGCTATGACAACACCACGATCTGACTAGTGCTGCCTTCAGACCCTTTTCAAATCTATGCTGTGCTATTTAAAACTACACATTTTGGGTTTAAGGGGCCTGGAGGTTTCCTTAGAATAACCTGACAGGATTTTCCCAACCATAAGCTATGATGCAGATACACATTCCTAAATCCTAGTACTTGCCAATGCTTTTCCATCCCTGTACACATTAATTTGAATATCTGCCTCTCTATGGTGGCTAAATAGACGATGGTGGAATTAATAGAAGTAAGCATACTTGTATATTTCCATAAATATTTGCATACATGCACATATATGTGTATGTACATATACAAATAAGCAGGCACAACGTGCACATACACAATTTGTGTTTCATCTGTGTAAACTGGAATCTGCCACAGAACTTCCCAGGGAAGTAAAAGGAACCAGCAAGTTGTGTTTAATTTTACAACAATGCATTATAAATCATCAGATATAAGGAAAGATTGCCAGTGAGTGTGAGGGAAAACAAGT
The DNA here is from genome assembly GCA_013400975.1 of Atrichornis clamosus. Lineage (NCBI taxonomy): Eukaryota > Metazoa > Chordata > Aves > Passeriformes > Menuridae > Atrichornis > Atrichornis clamosus. Next base: position 237,044 of record WBMZ01014014.1, on the reverse strand, counting down.
TGTGGTTTTATTCTTAAAAGCTGCTACTAATCCTTGCTAATGCCCAAGTACAAAAAGCAAGTTTGCAATGGAGTATCCACTCATAATCCAAAGCTAAGGCTAGCATCCAAATTTCTGATTTTGCATTCAAATTTCTGATTTTGCATTCAAATTAATACCTGATTTCCTAAAGCTATTTAAAGTCCTGATAAATTTACTGCTGTTACTATTAGCTAGAGTCATAGGCTGCAGCCTAGTGTATGGTTAGAGATGCACTGCTCAACTACTGGAATACAAACACTGTGATCTAAATGGGGTATTTAAATAATACCCTGCACCAACTTGTGATAAGAGAGGAGACAGAAGACATAGAGATAAGTTCCTGAGCACTTAGATCAATTAAAAAAATAATTACAGAATTTATGCAAAGATATTACAAAGAATGATCCCACATTCCTAATACAACAAGCCCCAGTTTTATCCTGTACATCAGATGGCATTACAGTCTGACATACAGTTTTAATTTTCCTACCTCTAGCTTTGTGGAGCAGCATTGCTAATCTGTACTATTATGCTCCTGACTAATTGAAAAAAAAAAAAAACATATCTGCTGTGAAATTTTTTTTTAATTTCCTTTCATTTGCTGGCTGCAGAGCTAGTTATTACTCCTAAGATCAAGGAATAATAATCTATCAGCTAAATGTCTCTCCTTGAAATTCATGGCATTTCTATCTTGCTGCTTACTTACCCAGATTGGAAAGAAGTGTAAATGCTTACCATTCACATGGTACAGAAGCCACCTTAAAAGATTTCAACAGTGTTAAGGAAAATTCATTTTCCAACTGCAAGAAAGCAGGACAATTTTATGTGGATGTACCTACGTAAAAGCCCACTGAGCTTTCTGTTGGTATTTTCTTTCAGAGTGCAGACTCATGATTTTAAGTCTTTGGGTACATCCAAAGTATCTTAAGTCAGCATTGCTTCCTCTGCCACCCTTCCACCTTAGAGGTATTTACCTCCTCAGTCTTCAGTATTCCCCTCACTTCTGCTCCCTGAAGTGTTTATGCAACTGTTCTGCAAAAGTGATAAAGGGGATGACATGGCTTAAAACGTCAGTCTTGCTGTTGTTTTAAAATGTCCTTAATTTCATTTTATAAGTTTTGTTATGCTTTTTTAAACCAAGTGTATTCCCTATCTGCTGAACACCACAGACAGAAAGCTGTTGGGCCAGCACAACTCCGCCACAAAAGGCTCAGTGTGAGCAGTCAGGGAAGGGGAGGAGTGCGGCAATTCCTCAGGCTGTTATTGCCACTCAAGAGTGCCATTCCTGAAGTGATAGACTGGAATTACCTCTTTGCTGGCATCATACTGACCCCTCCAAGCCTGGGATAGGAAACCTTTTCTACTCTGAGGAGGAGACAGAAGTGTAATGCACATGCTAAGCTACTTTATATGTTTAAATCGTGCCCTTCACTGTGAATACATTTGTATAAAACAGTTGTCAGTGTATTAAAAAAAACCACTTTGAGGACAAATTCCAGCTTACAGTATTCCTACATCTCTCACACCGTGCACATTCCTCCTCCCATGCTGCAATATGCTACTACCCTAGGTTGTGCTGACACAGCTTTTGGTAGGATTACACTGTGAACAAAACTGATAAAACTAAATAAAATCTTGCAAGTGAACAAAAAAAAATCTTTAAAACAGAACTTGTTAATCCATGGTCTAGAAGCTGAGCCTTTTCCTTGAGACATCAGCAGAACAGGTTGATGATTTAAGCATTCTGAATAGGACATGTTTATACCTACTATGGTAAAGGACAGGAGTCTTTTTAAAATATGAACAGCAGTGGAAGATAAAGGTAAACATCTTCATAAACTTGGAAAATCCCCGAGAAAGACATGAAACAGAGGGGAGAGTTTGTAAGATTACATGTTTCTCAGGTGTTGCTCCTTTAAGGAAAAGCATTTAGGATGATGGGTTTGTAAAAATTTGTCTCCACAGCACCATGGCTGGTTAAGTGACTTGACATTTTTATAGGAAAGTGATGGAGAGGTGTTTCTCAGAGTCAGTGTACCAAGAGATGCAGCTCTTCCTCTCAACCTCTCCCTAGATATAACAAAAAAAGCTGCACAGATTTGATTTGTGATATTAGAATACCCTACTTTTATTTTAACCTTTCTCTGCTGTCAAGGATAATTTTGAATTAAGACCTGCAAAAATATTTTTCTCAATTTCTCATATCCATACTTGTGAGGTTTTTTTCTGAGTGGAGTATAAATTGCCCCATACTTTATAATTTTGTTGTTGCTACCTAGATAGACCTCAAGGGAAAAGCCAAAGTGTTATTGTTGTCCTGATGTCAGAAACATGTTATTACAGTCCTGTGTATTTTTGTAATAGAACTGTCCTGTCCAGCAATACTTTTTCAGTACCTATTAGTAAGAGAGTACCTGGAGGGACACCATGTCATTGCAAACTACAGAGCTGAAGAGACAACGGTGGCGCTCCCAAGGCAAAAAATGTCAATTTTACCATTATTTACTTCTAAGCTTTTATGGAGAGACACAGGGATTTCTTTAGAAGTTCTCTAAAATGGAATCTCTGCTTATCAGAAACTGCTTTAGATTTCTGGAGCTCAGTCCCCTAGGATACTTTACAGATCATTACTCTTCTTGAAGCAGAGTGTAACTCACAACTAAAATTGTCTTTCAAGTATTACACAGACACAGCAATAATGACTGGGTACAAAGAGCTACCTGCCACACAGTTTTTGACACTCAAAGAGTCCATCCCAAACTGCATCTATGTAAGAGATCACACATCCTTTCCTGGAAAGACCTGCTAGTCAGGTCTGTGAATAAGCATACATGCATTAACAAATAGATTCTCTCAGAAAGTGAATTGGGGAGAAATAATTTTAATTATTTTTTATTAAAAAAAAAAAGAGAGAGAGAGATTGGTGATCAACAGTTTTATCAGATTTTGATACAAACTCTTCTACTACTACATACTACTGGTGAAATTATGGCCAGTGGACTAGCTCCTAGCCCTGGAAATTAAGCTGGTGCTTGCTGGCATATCTAACATATTGTGCTACTGGACATGTGATGAGTATTTAGCAGATTGTATCACATTTATACAATTTAGGCAGCCCCTGGCAGGCCTACGTGATGTTTTAAGAATGGGTGAGTACACACACACACTTTTCCATGGGACTTTTGGCAAATGAACCACACTAAAACCAGCAGTAGGATTTGCAAAGGAGTTTTATGCCACAGCAACTATTATTCCACACAGCAAGAGGTTTTCCTGTAAAGCTGTGATCCCTGCACACTGAAGCGGGTCTGTATCGATGCTGTTGGAGTGGGGGCACATCCGAAGGCCAGCACCATGAATTCCACAGCTTGCAGCAATATACAACAAATGAAAAGTAGGCAGATATCCATCTTCCAGCTCTGAACAGCTGGAGGTGAAGCTGTAACAAATTGATTAGTGGTTTTTTACTTCTTTTGCCTTTGTCTAATCAGCTGCAGTAAATCAGTTGTGCCCTCTAGAATCCAAAGAAGGATAAGACAAGCTTCTGACTTGATTCCATTTCATTATTTAAATTTAAAAGTCAGCAAAATATATTTTAGATGAAAAATTTATCAGAATAGTCTGCTTTGTTTTATAAATATTGATGTCTTCTCTATTTTATTGGCATTGTATGTAATTATGAATAGTATTTCTTGTAAAACACGGGGTTTTTCCTGGCTCAATAGATATTCTAAGATTATGTTTATACCATTTTAGTTGAAGCTGCACTAAAATTGTTGATGTAAGTGCACAGAATATAATGTCCGTAGCTTATCAGGATTCCTCACTTTCAATATCAAATTACAGAAATTTCTTGGCTAGTTTATATTAGATATCTGGAACAGTGTTTGTGCTTAGCTAAAAAATAATCTCTTTCAACTGTAGGAAATACTATTTTGATCTGATTTATTAGGATCCTTTTAGATAATGAGGCAAGTACATTTAAAGACACATTCTCTGGGTTTCATCTGAGTGTCTTCTTATGTAATTTGTAAATGCAACAACATGCCTAACCTTGAAAAGAGTGAATGTAGCAAGACTGGTTTTGCTGCATTAATCCAAGATTTCCATTGGCACCTCTTCTATGAATTACTCAAATAAACATATCTAAGTATCCATGTCTCACATTATTGTTCTCCATTCAAGCAAGACATGGCAGAGTTACTATCTTGAATTTTCCATATGGTAATTGGGAGAGCTGTGAACCCAAGTATTTGCCACCATGTGACAAGGTGAGATGCCTTGTTTCCAGTCACCTATAGCTAAACATTTGAGTTGTGAGTGCGGAGAACCAGCCAACTCAAAACATAATCAAGACTAGAGCACAGGGAGGACCAGGTTCTTCGTAAGTACCAGAATCTCCCCAGGCCCAGGGAGACAAAGGAACCCCAGTTCTAGCAGGCCAGGAAACTCACAGCAATCTCAGCACCCCAGGAAGGAGCAGGGCAGGTGCTTGTTGGGGGTAGGGGTAGGATCAAGGTAAGAGCAACCCCAAGTCCAGGGCGTCCACAGCGTCTCACAAATCTATGAGGATAGGGCAGGTGTAAGATCAAGCCAGGAAATCAGCCTACAGCTCAACATATGGGCAGGTGTGGCTGAAGACCAGCAGGCCCTAAGCGGAGCCCCTGTGCCCAGGGGAGAGGGGGGCAGCTCATCACGTGGGCCAGGGTCCCCTGTGAGGCTGATTGGAGCCACTGAGGTCGGCTAGTGCCCTACCAGAAGACTGCCAGGAAGGGATATTTGAAGGAGATGGCTACCCTCGTGGTGGCCTTCTGCTTGACTTGCTCCTGTTTGTTAACATTTGTTTTACTGGATGTCCAAAACTGGGTGCAGGAGTTCTTTAAGACATGGACTAACAAGAGCTGCATGAGGCAGGACAGTGACTTCCCTTAACCTTTGCTCATGTTGGTACAGGCTGGGATGTTGGCCTTTGCTGCAGGACACACAGCTGAATCACTCAAACTGCTGTACACCAGGACCTTCAGCTCTTTTCCAGCAGAGTTGCTCCCCAGTTTGTTTGGTTTTTGTTGCATCCGCGAGCTTCTACTTTAGATACAAGAGTATTGTAGAAGAGGATGTTCAAAGCTTTACCAGAATCACAGTGTTATATAGTGAATTAAGGTAAAAATGCAAAGGTAAAAAGTAGCTAAAAGATGTAATGGTTAAGAAAAATTAGAGTTGGTCACTTTGTTATGCAGATCTTATGTTGTGTTTGCCTATTAGTAGCTGTTCTGAGAATCACCAGCTTGATTCTTCATAGAACCAAAGAATCATAGGAAGGCTTGAGTTAGAAGAGACCTTTAAAGGTCACATAGTGCAACCTCCTTAAACAAGCAGGAACATCTTCAAACAGATCAGGTTGTTCAGAGCCCTGTCCAGCCTGACCTTGAATAATTCCAGCAATGAGTCATCTACAGCTTCTCTGAGGAACCTATTCCAGTGTTCCACCACTCTCATCACAAAAAATTCCTTCCTTCTCTAGTCTGAATCCACCGTCTTTCAGTTTAGAACCATTACCCACTGCACTATTGCTACAGGCCCTATTAAAAACTCCCTCCCCATCTTTCTTTTACAGCCCATTTAAGTATTGAGATGTCCTGATAAGGTCTCCCCAGAGCCTCCTCGTCTCTAGGCTGAGCAACTCTAACTCTGATAATTTTTGTGACTGCCTCTGGACTGGCTCCAGCAGCTCCGTGTCCCTCCTGTGCTGGGACCCCAGGGCTGGTGCAGCTCTGCAGGTGGGGTCTCACCAGAGTGGGGCAGTGGGGCAGAATCCCCTCCCTCCCCTCCACAGGGCTNGCCCACAGGGCTCTGGATGCAGCCCAGGACACACTTGGCTTTCTGGGCTGGGAGTGCCCACGGCCGGCTCGTGTCCAGCTCCCACCCCCAGCACCCCCAAGCCCTTCTGGGCAGGGCTGCTCTGATCTGTTCATCCCCAGCCTGTGCTGACACCGGGGGTTGCCCTGACCCAGGTGCAGCCCCAGCACCTGGCCTTGTTAAACCTCCTGGGATTCCCAGGGGCCACTTCTGGAGCTTGTCCAGGTCCCTCTGGATGGCATCCTGTCCTTCAGGAGTGTCACCTGCACCACTCAGCCTGGTGTCACCTGCAAACCTTGCTGAGGGTGCACTCGATCACACAGTGTCTGTCATTGATGGAGGTATTAAAAAGTACTGGCCAAGCACTGGTTCCTTGTCTTGACATGTTTGATGAGTACTTGATGTAACAACTTTAATGGGCTTATTTAAAGATAGGTCTTCATATGCAATTAAATAAAATTAATCTGAGTTCACTAAATCCTTCTTCTCCCTGCAATTCTACTTTTCATGCAGTACAGAAATAGTTTTCTGACTTTAAGAAGTAAATGCTGTGTTTTTTCTGGTTTTTCCCCACCCTTCAGTATTTTAAAACAATAACAGTATCGAAAAATGCTTCTCACATTCATCTTCAAATGCCATGTGGATAGTCTAGTTTCAAATCTGCATAAGGCCACATGCCACAGGATAGAACTACAGAGAATCTGGTATAATTTCGACGTAAAATATGCAGTTATATCCATCCCTAAACCTAAATTCACTTGATTGCTTTGAGATATAGCTATATTCAAATTCATGAATAAATCCTTTGTTCCTTTCATCTGGAATTTCATTGCTTGGCACAAATTGGCTTCCACAGACAATGGATGTTGAGTCTCACCAGTGGCCAAGCTGGAAAATTCATTCAGTGTTGTGGAAGTCTATAACGTTTCTTCAGAAGTCCTACAAAGGTTTGTGGTATATTTGTGTGTTTTTTGAGTTTTTTATGCTCTTTCTAGAAGAAACTGATAGACAGCTTCAATTGAAAATTATTATCTGATGAACTAATAAAAACCAGACTCAAAAGTGTTTGTCCTAACTGTAACTTGACAACCTGAGAGTGAGTACATATTTAATGGGCAACAAGATTGTGATCACCAGCTTAGGCAACTATCAAATGTCAATTGTTCAATTCCAAAATTGCTTCTTTTCGTTTAATTGGTAGCCATTCTTTTAATTTCACATAAAATCATCTGTGCTTTTATTAAGAAAGGTGTAATTTAGCTTAGAAATTTAGATTAGAATCCACCTCTTATTTCAGAAGGATAAATGTCCCACATTCCAGCTGTGTATTAAATCTTTAAACGCTCTTCTCAAGCTCCTGGGTGATAGTTGAGAATTCTGACATAAATCTCTTAATAAGACTGCATAAATCATGCAATGCTTTTAAAAATACTTTTAAGACTGGAATGCCAACTAATAAAACCTCTAAAATTTTTATAGCACTGAAAGGAACAATGTTATAAAAATGAGCAGTCTGCTGTTCCTGACTCACAGTAATAGCCATGCAGTCCAGATCTGTGTGTGAAGTCATTTCTGACAAACCACAAAAGTTACTTTCAGAGCTGTTTAATCCAAAAGCTGCTAAATGCTTTGGATATGCCTATGCTAGTATATTCTCTGGCATATTTTTGTCTACTGCCTAATATTATCTAGAATTATCCTTGGACATGATTTGGGAGTCAGAATTCATGGGGGCTTTCTACCTCTGACAGGTAGTTTGCTTGCAGATCCTCTTCTGAAGACCTGACTAGAGACTTGACTAGAAGGGTTGCAGTTTTTCTGTGCCAGCTGACCTCCATTTTCACAAATATTTTCCTGGTACCTTTAATTTACTGGTGCTTCTGAGTATACTTGGCAAGGCCTGGAGTTGTCATCAGTGCCGTTTCAGGGTGCCTTCTCATCTGTAGGACAGGAGAAAGGGGAGAGTGTTTCTCACTCAGAGGTTTCTTCTAAAAGGGGCACCTCTTTGTGCACACTTAAGTGACCTAAAAATTACCCCTTGTCAGAGTGATGTCTGCAGAGTAGCACAAAAGTATTTCCCAACTACTAATTCCCTAAATACATCCCAGTCTGTGAGTCCCATAAGACTTCCCCACATTGCCCTCCATCATTATTTCCTGACAGTGCAGCAAATGAAGGATGTGACCATGTCAGTATCACTTGGATGGCAGAAATCCCCTTGTCCAGTGCTGGCTTCACACTCGTACACCAAATGTTATGTGAAACGTTGGTGATGCACGAACTGTGTGATGCTCAGGGACTCTGATGTGTTACAGACTCTCTGCTGAGGGCACTTAATACTAGTTGTGATCACAGAGGTAACCATAGGCTGTTTTGATTGGGAAAAGGTGAATCAGAAGTGTTTACCCTCTTTCCCCCTGTTATTAAGGAGGCCTCTGGGTCACAGTCCCAATGAACTGCTCCAGCAGCAGGACAAAAATACTCTTTTCCCATGGCCACACACTGGGATTGTTGAGAAAGGTGTCACAGCACTGGGAGTAAGTGGTATGGGCACATTTAGTCTTTTTTTGTGCAACCAGATTAACCAAGGTCATCTTAACAGAGTAGGCTCCAGCTCAAGAAATTTTAATGTTTTACACTTGGGGAATGAAGTCTGTAGTTACTAATTATTTATTCCATTGTATATGTCTCCTTTTAAACAAAAACTGTTTATCTATACATGGCAATAATGATTCAGGAACAGAAGAGACAAAATTTGCATTGTTTCATTCAAAATCGTAAAGATGATCTGCTTTTAACAAGGACTCCAAATTGGAATCTGGTCAGGATGAGTTTTTAATAATGGATCCCTTGAAAAAGTGTCAGAGATCCTTTAATGACAGTAAAGCAAAATTTTTGTGCCATGTTTTAAGAATTTTACCCTTGAATTGTATCTTCCTTTGAATTTTGCACTACAGTACATGGCCATAAGAAGCTCTGATACCCTTCCATTTAATACTCATTTTATTCCTTTTATTTCTTAAGATAGGAAGAACCCTTCTTGTTTCTCACACAGCTAATTCTAGTGAAGAATATCATATTCTGATTCAAATTTTGCTACAGAAGGAAGATATTTTAAGTGAAATTGGAAAGGTAGGGAAGAGAAAAGAATTACGAAATGTCAACTACATAAGAGTAATTTTCTGCTGTATTTTATTTTCCATTTGGCCATGCACGTTGCTGGCATAACAAACCCAGAGCTATGCTGTTGTGTTTTGCTGATACAATTTTTCTACCCACTGACATATGAACACACTATCATTCTATGGAATATCTTTTCTGCTTAATTTTCTCCTGCATTGAATTTATTTTTTTGTAACCTTTTTCTTTGTTTTTTCCAAGCTTGATATTTTTACTAAATTTCGACTATTTTTTTTTACTTGTCCTTTAATTGTGATGTTGTTGGTTCACTTCTTACTATAAGTAGCAGTATTTCATGGTAGCTAGAGGATTTTTGGATTTCCTGTCTCTCATGGACTCTTTTTTTTTTTTTAATAAGAAAAGTACTTTTCAACCGTAGTTAACAAAATATATACTGGTTTTGTAGATGCGTGTTTGCAAAATTTGGATTTCTCTGATTGATAAATTCAGGACAGTGTACCTCAAGTTGCACTTCAGAAACCAAATTATGAAATTTTTCTGTGGCTACCACCTGTTACCTGATAGATTTAGATAGCTGCTATTGTTGATCTCTGTGAAGGGATGCATCTTAATCCTACTGGAATACATACATAATTTGTGTGCTGTTTCCCAGAACCATCATACAAATGAGACCTGTGCCTTACTACAGCTTTTGTAAGCAATGGAAACATCAGGAAGAAAATTTGCTATGAGACTTACTATGTATGATCTGCTTCTCTGGTGTACAGTGCTTAATCTTGTAACTTGCTGTACTAGAATCCCCCACACAGGAATTCTGACCAAGCAATGGGGTTTTTTTTTCTTCAGGCTTGGAAAAACAAGGGCAGTGGCACCCTGGACTTGTCCTGCTCTGTTTCTTTTGACTTGCCATTCAGATTTTCTGGGGTGAGAGTAAATACTCAGTGTTCTGCCTATTTGGTGCTTGTTCCCTCTGTTCATGCCAGCCAGGCTGCTCTGTCAGTTTTGCTAAGTCCTGCAGACTCAACAGCTTGGACTACTTGTGCTCAAGGTAGGTCTTTACTGGTTGCTAAACAGGGCTGGGATACTGATCAGCTCATCAAGGCTTACAAATTCGGGGTACATTTGTATATCCTAGTATTACATGTGCTTGAAAGAGTTACTTTTGATTAAAAAATGGAACAAAACAGGAGTTAAAAACTGGATCAGTACTTGGTGAGTTGCATTTTTCTGAAACATGCAAGTTCTCCAGTTTTGAACGAACACATGATTTATCTTATTTATAAAAGCATTAAGGTGGATGTGAAAGAAAGTATGAGCAATTTAATTTCTAGTACTCCAGTCTTTTGTCTTGCAGCCAGTCCTACACCTCATCACAACTGCATTTCTGTTTGGCAAATGGGCTTGATGATGAAATTACCAATAGCAATGTGAGAAGTAGGTGCAAAAGAGATATTTGACAGGATGTTTTCTTACATATCCCATTCATTGTTTTCCAGATATCAGAACATACAGAACTATTACAGTAAGCACAGCAGGTATTGCTAGTAAAGCTTGTGGCCTAAAACCTACAACCATTTGCATTACATTACATATTAGAGTTTTCCCTGAGGTCCCTTGAACCTCCTCTTCTCCTTTGCCCAAAGTGAAAATTCATATCTGAATAGTTGTTACAGAATTAGATTTAAAAGGATGACACCTTTTGTTACACTTAAGTGACCAAGAGAGATTTCTGAAGTACTCAGGGACACTGAAACTCTTCCTGTTATGCATGGCAACTTCTTGAAGCTTCTCGGCAAACATCTGCCAGAGGCTGAGTTTTCTGTCTACCTCTCTAAAGCATTTAAATTTACCTGGGGCAGAGGATTTCTAAAATTCATTGGGAATCTAAAACCCATTGTCAGGGCAATGAAGATAAAGTATGAGAACTTCCAGGTCCATTATGGTAATTGGTGCCTGGAGCACAAAATGACGTGCTATATATTGTCACAGGGTGTCTTCCTAGACCCATCTGTTTTTACTCGGCCCGGATGATGAGCTCAGACAATTCATCGTTTGGTTCCACAGAGACTCTTCATCTCTCAGCTTTACGATTATGGCTGGTCTTATGCCTGTCTCATTCTAGCCTTGCTTCTGGAAAGATGCCCAGTGACTCAGGTAAAGTTAATACACTGTCCTGTATTAGGAATACTGCTTGATATCTTTCAAAAATGGAACATTTATCCAGCAAAGTGTGACAGACCTACTTAACTTCACCATTATCTGTATTTGCATGACATAAAATCCAAGAGTTCTGACATCTACAGTTTCTTGTCTTCGTGGGTTACAGTCATATTTGGTGGTCACAAGAGTCCTATCAATGTGGGAAAAATGTAAAAATGGAATAGCACTAACCCCAGCAACCACTGGATGCCCACCACAGAAGTGTTCATTATATCTAGTAAGTAATTATTCATATGCTTGAACTCCAAGTAGTTTTTAAAGGGGATAAATTGAATACCCTTTCCCTACAATAATTTTAAATTTTTTTCTAACTTTTAACCTTTAAACCCATGTGCAAGTAGAAAGGAAGACTAAAAGACTTAAATATATAAATTAACATACACTTTTTTTCCTATTAATCTTGATCTATTTTACGCCTTGTCAGTTCTTCTTCATTGTACAACGAAGTTGTGTACAAAAGTACAGGACTAGTATAGAGGCACTTGTATCTAATAAGCTAGTATTTTAAATTTTTTTGCCTTTACTTTCTCTTTCATATGTATGAGAAATTATAGAATATTAAGATTGTTCAGTACTGTCTGGGAAAAGTGACATCCCAGGTTTACATTTTTGTGAAAAAACCCCCCATACTAGGTATTCTGAAAAACTGAGGATAAATTCTAAAAATTTAGGAAATAATGTTTTAGAATATTTACCTATGTCTGTTCTGTAGAGATCTTGAGAAAAGCTCTTCCCCTTTCTAAATAATTTTTAAAATAATAATAAAGATAAGAATATTTATTTCTAAAAATGAATATAACTTATGTCTAAGGATCATTAGTCTATGTTTTATTAGAAGTTTTCTCTAAATCAAAGGGATATGGGCTACTGGATCACTATGAAACTTGCAGAGTTTGCTGATTGACTTATTAAGGGATGATGCTGCAATCAGAGCAACGAAAAACAATCAGACAATCAGAGCACTGCCAACAGAATTAAAAAGGTGACTTTCTAAAGGCAAAACCAAACTGTCAGTGTGAATTTTTAATCTAGTTTTTATACTTAGAAATGCTGAGAGCAGACTTTTATTTGTTTAACTATGGGTGTTTAAATTTAAAAAGACACTACGGTAGCTAAGCATAATGTACTCTCAGGTGGGATTAATATTTTTCAAATAATTCAGCCAGCAAATTTTAGGTATCTTTGATATAATAGGCATGGGACTGGTACAATTGACTTTTTCTTCAGGTTCTTTTAACAGCAGTCATTTTACATAACACTCTTACATTAAAAAAGCAGTTGTCTCTGGTAGGATCCCACACATCTAAAAGAAGATATTAAACTGACTTGAGAGAAGCAGAAGAAATCACTACATCAAACTTACTGAATTAGATCACCCGTAACATTGGACAAAGCTGTGACTACTGCCATGTCTTGGTGAAAGGAATTAAGGTAGGTAGCAAACTTCTAAGCTTTTTACATATTAAACATAAAAAGTATCCTGGAAAAGAATTGCCATATATTTGTAGTCAAAAACTCAACTCTTGGAGTTGCCAGGATTTGGATGTCCACCCACCTTTGTTTTCCCATCTCCTGGCATGCACTTCAAGCTTGGATTTAATTAACTGATCACAAAGTGCTGCTCCCCACCCGGATTCCTGCTTCCTGCTGTGCACAATGCACAGATAACACTCCCCGAATGAGGAACTATTCATAATTTTGTTTCTTTGTTATTGTTCAGTGTATGGTCCCATGTCACACTTTCAACTTCTGCTCTGAAGGCAGAATTTTTAATTTCCTCTTGGGCTTTTCTGTGGTGCTCATCAATACAGTGTCTGAGTGCTTTACAACTCTTAATGAATTTATCTTCACAGCACTTCTGTGCACTGAAGATGAATTATTATTCTAATTTGACGGAGAGAGAACTGAGACAGAATAAATTAGAAAATATCCACTATTTTTGACAGTCAATTTGACATGCTTACGAGCTGATTTTTCAGATGGTTTAGATCCAGGATACATTTTAGTTCAGACATGATACAGGATACACTCGGTGGCTGTTGCCTGTGTTGCAGGTGTAGATATGTAATGTTTTCAAATCACAGCAAGGGCCCAGATTTGCAAGAAAGGCGAACACAGAGGTAGTGACCACTTGCTGAAAGTTCTGTTTAGGTGAAGTGGCTGTGAGAGGTTCATGGGAGAGTGGAGATACACTTATTGAGGGCACCATTCCATTCCCCTGAATTTTCAGACCACCCCTTTTTTTTAATCTAGTTTCTGCTACTTTTCCACTGCTACACATCTTCCAACTTCTGCAAAATTAATGTAAGGATTATACAGCATCCTGCTCTGCACAATTGTGATTTGTCCCCAGAGGAAGACAATCCAGAGAGCACTGGATGAGGAACAAATCTTGTGTAAAATAAATGTTCAAATTATAATGCAGAGACACAAGAGGGATTTACTAAGTTTGTATAGGAAACATCAATAATGCTTTAAGCTATGTTTTTGCATGTGACCTCCCGGTTTTTTTAAAAAACTCAAGCAACAAAGCAAAGCTGTGGCCTGTATGTCACGTGGATCATGCTGAGTCTTTATAAAGCTCACAGCTGAGATGCATCATAGTGTCTTCAAAAATTGACTGATAGTATAGAGGATTTATGAAGGATTTGCTGATAGTCCAAGAACTCTGAGATTTTTCATCTAGTTTTTAAAGAAGACTGTGTTACTGTGACTTCATGCCCCTTTTGCAAATTTGGTCCTTTCTGGTGCTTTCCCTCCCATTTATGACAGATCTGATTTTATTCCTTTATTCCCAATTTGAGTTCTTGCTTCCTCTAAATCCTGCTCTCTCCCTGTTCATCACAGCTCCTTTTGGCTTACTCAGTCTGCTCTCCCCTGCAGTCCCTAATCAAGCCTCAGGCTCCACAGAAATACCTCAGAAAGGGCTTTCAAAATAACCTTTGATGCAGATTTCTCATAATGTCGCATCTTAAGTGATACCTGTATGCTCACAAATCTATATGTTGTACTCCTGTTTAATGCATTGCAATCAAAGTACTGTAGTGTCTCTGCTGTTCTAGCTTAAACACTATTCCTCCCATTGACAATAAGATGCAGAAAATAAAGATCCATAAGATTACTGACTGGAAAAATTTTATCTGGCTGTGCCATGAATTTCTTGTGTGTCCTGGATAAATTATGTAAGTTTGTTGTCACCTTCCACCCCACAGACAAAGCAAGGGTCGCAGTATTTTCATTCTTTAATCCACATATTTCCTTGTCCATGTCTAGCCTGGACATGCTTAAGATTATTACTGAGCTTAATTCCACTCTTTTCACAGGGTCAGAGGGTGAGGCCCTTGTGCCCCTTAGCAGTGCTGTTGTAATAGGATCCTGATCTCAGTTAGGGCCTTTGAACTCTATTACAGTTACAGCAAATAACAGCAAAGTGGCAGGACTTATTACATAACACATAAAACACACATGGTGCTGTGTGAAAGATTAGCTATAACAAAATTACCTTTCTATCCTGCACAGGAAGAAAATGAAATTATTCATCTCAAAGCCTGTTTGATAAGACAGTCATTATATGAGTGGATTTTAAGAATTTATAGCATTTATTTTAGAAGGAGAATACTGTCTTTATTTGAGAAGGACCACATATCTGATATTGCCTCTGACAATGTCATAGTGTTATCTGCAGCAGCAGACATATGAAAAAATGGGATTTTTGAAGAACACAAAAATTAAAAGTTTGTTCAAAGAAAACAAATTGCTTAGGGGTGAGAAAGAAAAGAGCAGAAGGCACAGAGGAAAATTTATCACTTGGAATAATGTAAATAAGACTTTTAGTAATTTGTGGGATAAAAGAAGGGCATGGTAATTAAAACAAATCTGTGCATATAGATATATATATGTATGTATACCACCAATGTGTCTTGCAGGTATTCATTACTGATAGATATTATTAGTGAGTTCTTAAATAAAATTCAGAGAGAAATCCCAGAGTCACCATTGTAGTACCAATTCATTACAGTTTCAAAATGTGAGTGATTTTGCATGGCAATGGGGGATATAATCACTGCAGCACAAAAGTAAAACATTATAAATCATTTGGAAGAGGAGAGGACAGGAAGATAGGTCAGGGAATTAATGTATGTAGTTAAAAGATGCAGTCAGGAATGTTTCATTTTCACTACTTTTTCAGTTATATGTTTTTGATTTTATTTTGCTGTAGTGTGGGGAGCTGATTACACCAACCCACACATAGTAAGAAACAATTTATGGAGGATGCTTCTTAGTAACCACCCAGGCTGCAGCAATTCTATCTTATCCTCATTGGCTGTATGGATGTATTTTATTTTCCAACATAAGCGGTTACACTCAATAATCCTATTACTGTAACAAAATATTACTGTAACAAAGAAAAAAGACAAAACTAAATTAAATACATTTTGAGACACCAAAACAGCCTTTAAAAATCTGCTTTATTTGATATTTGGATTTGTGCATAAATTTTTGTTATTAAATAAGCAAGTGACTAATCATTAAGTGAGCTGTAGTTGTTCTAGCATGAAGGACACTTGATGGGATCGTGCCATGGTCCTGCTCAATAGAAGTATCAGGCACTTGCAGTTAGGGGAGTCTGTGAGGAGATTTTGTATCTGCAGCATCCTGCACAGAGAGTGTGATCAAGCATCTCATTAAAAGCTCTGTAGAGACTGAGGCATGGCTGAGAGCAAATTGATTAAAGTTCAGTCTGGATAGTAATACTAAGAAAATGACAGTAGGGAAGGCAAGCAGAGGATATGGAAAAGGTGTCAGCCCTTTTGCTGAGCATGTGCATCCTTCAGCTGTCACTTCATCTGACTTCTGAGTTAGAGGGCACCTAACTAGATTTTCCGCAGCCTTTACATCCCTGTGTAGCTGCATGGATCTGGGTCGCACTTTATTTATTTTTAACTCTGGATGAGGGCATGATATTACAATGAAATCTTGGGGTTTGAAGGTGATGAGGAATTAAACTGCTTATTTGTAGAGCACACCATCATGCTATGAACCCTTCCTACAAGGTTTTTGTGCCAGTTCTAGATAGAGCACATGTGCAGATTTAAGCTGATAGTACAGAGCACTGAAGCTTTGCTAGCATGGGGTCTGACATCTGTAAGACAAGAAGTAGGGAGACTGGGAGGCACTCCAGGCACACAACCTGTGAACCACTCAGCTATAAAATGGGAATAGTGTTACTCATTGTGGCAATTCTTAAACTAAGTTGAAGGCCCTATGCATTTTCTGGGTTTGATTTTCTTATAAACAAGGGGCTGAGAATAATGATATTTTCTATGGAGCTACTTGTTTATGTCATTCAGAGAGCTCTTCTGTATCTTCTTCATCTGAACAAGATCTGATTTGGGTGAGAATTCAACAGAATCCCATGGTCAAATACTGTGACATTCTACTGATAAAATGTCAGACAGAGTATCAGCTCGGTGACAACAAGGATAAGATAGGAGAAACAATGTGCAAATAGACTGAAATATGGTTAACAAAAGCTGTGGTGCATTTAAAAATCAAGTGCTTTTAGTTCTGGATCTGATATACTCAAATCTTTCCTTGTTCAAATACTAGTATACTAGGTGTCAAAGTGAACAGTATTAAGAAATAAATATGACTGCAAGCGTATTTTTTTTCCCTTGGTGAGTTTTCAGCGTAATCAGTCCCTTGGTGTGCCTCCCCGCTTAGCTTCAGGGATGCCAGAATCTCTATGATAAAAGGTTTGGAAACAAATGTAAGTCTGAAGGAACTGTAGAGATGCTGTCTTAGCAACATTCATTAATAATTTATCTTTTCTATATTCCAGTATTTGAGCCAGGAAAAAATATCTATCTGTTTTGTTAATTTTTTTTTTAGATATCTAATATCTAAATGTTAATGGCAATTTTTTTAAGCAACTAGTAAAAAAAAAAACCAGGTTTAAAATGTCCATCGAATTATTAGAAACAATAGAATTTCCATTTTAAACAGGTTTAAAATGTCCATCGAACTATTAGAAACAATAGAATTTCCATTTTAAAAAATAATTACACCGTTTCATTTCATACTAAATATAAAGAAGGACATTTTGCTGTATCAATAATGTAGAAAGAGCTGACTGATGAATTTGTGCATTTTCTCTCCAATACCTGAAACAGATACCTCAATCTTTACTTGGCTGTCCTGAGAGGACAGCAAAAATAGGCATCAGTTTGTGCAGCTGTCTCTGGATTCTGCTTTGGAAGCGGCTGAGCTTTCCAGAGGTGAGCTCCAGAATCACTGAGGAAAGCCCATAAATCTCCGAGAAACCTGATGGTTCCTGCGCCCCCTTGGCAGGGGACCACCAAGGCTCGTGTTCCCACGGAAGCTCTGACAGCTTCTGACAGGCAGGATTGCTGTTCCTGTCCCAGGGCACCTGGAGCCTCTGCTGCAGCTGGACCCCTGTAAGGAGGATTGAGAGCCCTCGGGGCAGGGCAGGGGAGAGTCCAGCCCCAGGGCACAGTCAGAGGGCAGCAGTCTGTGCGGAAAGGTGTAAAGAAGAACCCTCAGCTGAATGTGCGTCTGTATTTCAGGTGCGGTGATGACAAGACGCGGGGCACTCTCCCCATCAGGTGTTGGAGTCTCTGTCCCAGACAGGGTGGATGCTTCCACATAACTGTGGATGCTGGATGCAACCCTTCCAGCCCCCGGCTGCAGGGAGCACCTGGGGTCCCTCTCTGATGCCGGGGATGATGGCCCTTTGCCCTCCAGTGCTGTCTTGGAGGAGCTGGGCCACCAAGAGGAGGAGCTACAGGGGTAACAGGATATTTTTTGATGTGGAATACATTAAGGAGCCCCAGACTCACCTGCAGTAGAGGTGGCAGGCAGTGTCCACTCCCACTATTCTGGTAAGTTCAGCCTTCGGGGAAGGTGAAGCATGGGAGCTCATGAAGACTTCTGTCTCCAACAGGAAGGCTTCTGCCCCACTTTAGGGCCTAAAGCCACCGGACAGGTTCCACCCCCAAAGAGAAAGAAGAGACAAAAGAAGCCAGATGTGCCTTCAAGTAAAGTGTTTGGGCCACCTGACCCTAAACCATGCGAGACCACCAGGAAGAAGTTGTTGATATGGGAGATTTTGTTGTAAGGACTGAGATACTTAATGTGTTTTTTGTCTGAGTCTTTACAAGCAAGGCCAGCCAGAAAGGAAGGAGAAAGTAAAATGTGGAAGATCATCTTCCGTGGATTGGATCAGGGAATACTTAACGCAGAATGGACTTACATCAGTAATCATGATCGGATGCACTCATGAATGCTAAGGGCACTGGTATCACTGCAAGATACTCTTGATGATCTTTGATCAGTCATGGGAGAAGAGGACCTGGGGATCCCAGTGGACATCACGTGTTGAATATGCACCAGCAACGTGCCCTTGTGGCAAAGAAGGCCAATGGTATCCTGCATTATGGACATGTTAGGAGTGCTGCCAGCAGGTCGAGGGAGATGATCCTCTCTGCTCAGTACTGGTGAAGCCACACCTGGAGTGTTGTGTCCAGTGCTGGGTTCCCCAGTACAGGACAGCCATGGACATACTGGGGAGGTTCTTTCCAGTGGTACCCAATTAGAGGACCACTCCAAAGGGCACAGACTCTGAGGATGACCACTGCACAGGTTGCTGAGGGATGTGGTGGAATCTCCCTCCTTTGAGATATACAAAAGCTATCTGGATATGGTCCTGAGCAATCAGCTCTGGGTGGTCCTGCATGAACAGGGGAAGTTGGATCCAAAGGTCCCTCACAACCTCAGCTATTCTGTGGTATGATGAACAATAAATGACATTGTATTTCCTGTTTACTTTTTATAACTCATAATTATGTTTTAATCCATTATAGTATATCATGTACCTACAGTATTGCTATAGTATTTCCTTATGCTGACAAGACACATTTTTCATGTCTATTTCTTGGAGCAGAGACTACTATGTAGTACTGGATACTACAAAAATATTCTTTATTAAAATTTTACAGTTATGAAAGTCAACAGTAGAGAAAAAAAAGTAAGGCAGAAGTCACATCTTTTAGCTCTTGAACATTCCCTGGTGAGCAGTAACAGGGCTTATGCTAGCTGAATGACACTGTTTAAACCAGGCAGTATGAAAAAGTTGAGGTAGATGTGAGGGGAAATTGCTGTGATACGGCTTTAAAGCTCAGAAAAGGAGCACTCTTGTAGGAATTAACAGAGGGAATGCTAGGACATTTAAGTACAGGGTAAAAAAGGGTTTACAGATCGATGTATGTCTCCTTAAGTTCACAGAGGATGAGTCTGGAGTGACTGATGGGCTAATATTAACTGATTGAAACTGGCTACATTTCACTTTTACTGCAAACAGTGACATTTCTAATGCAATATGGCCAGTCTGGCAGTTTTCCATCCTTCAGAAAAAAAAAACCAAACTTCTGAATGAAGAAGGAATACTTTGTTCTGTTATGTAATGTTCTCACATTGATTTTCTTTCCCCTTTAGGATGTTGTGTTCTGGCCATCTGGCTGCCTCGCACTTCCTTCGGATCTGTTATTGAAGCAAAAAAGATAGGCTGTTGAAAAGACTAATATTATTTAGCACATTATTGAATCTCAAAGACATTCATACTCAAGTTTTTCACTCTTCTGATAAGCTTACTTGGAAAGAAAACAGGATGGACGTTATTGCACGTGAATTTATCAGTGTTTGTTTACTGTGAATGAAACTTCAAAAATTTCACAGATGAGAGCCTGAGTCTCTGAGTGTCTTTTCAAAAAATGATCTCACACTGAAACCAGATTGCCAAAACTGTGCTAAAGAATATTTAAGCACCTCTTCTGTTTGTTCTGTGAGTAGTTGTCTAAAAATAGAAATAGACACTAGCTCCTACTTAGAGAAGGATCTATATATAGATTCTTCCTAAATCTATAATTGCATGTCTATTAATGAAACATGTTGGAATGATTCATACAAGAGATGAAAAGCTGTTGTCACAATCTATTTGGAAATGCTGATTGTTCAGAAAGAAATAGGATGTGGCCTATATGTCACACCTGCTTCAAATAATTTACAACCTGCAGGCAAGTAGTCTTGAATGCATATGGATTATTTTCTAAGAGGTAAAGTATGTACCAGCATCTTTTACACATCACGTAAGTGCCATATATCACTAAATGTCACTAAAATGCTGGGTGAGCAGCTCATTGCAAAAAGCATATAACTTGTAGGGTGGAAAAGACACCTGAAATCCCAGTCTGAATTATATGAAAGCCATGAGGCTTTTCTACAATATGTTTGAAAACTTTAAAAGTCCTAAAGAATAAAGTCTTGAACTCGATCCAAAAAGAGGGGAGAGCATTCTACATCAAACATTATTTTGTAATGTGACAAGTATATTTGTGCTGAAATATGAGTTTGGTGCTGGATGATTGCTTATTATATCTGATTACCCGTGCGTGAACGCAGAACTCAGTCTCACAAGACACTCTTGAGACTTCACAAATGTATTTTTAAACCTTAGTAGTTGCCATACTAAGCCACTTAAGCCCAAAACCCTAACCTTCCAAATGCCAGGTGACCTGCAGTCTATCACAAGAGAAATTTAAGGTCAATAATGGTGTCAGATGCTGACACCAGCATGCACTGGGTACCTAACATTGATTTCTGTGTATTCTCCTCATATAGCTCAGCTTTTCAGTGCTGACCAGCTCACTGCCCACCAACTGCCACAGCTCTCTCCAGATCCAGGTCCCACACTTTGCAGGGGTGTTGCTTGTTCGGGCTGTTTACACACCATAGTCACAACCTAAAGGGATGCAAACTTTAAGCATGGCAAAAAAGAGCAGCAAAAACTACTGAAATTGCCTTAAGTTTGTGATATAGTTTGATGGTGAAATATATATGCTTGATAGGGAGATGCATGTCTGGGTCTTCCTCAGAGAGAAGAGACACCTGATGCTGTCAAAAACCAGGGAGTTTCCAGGAGGCTTTCAGAGAGAACACTCCTAATGAGGGAAGTAGGATTTATCTCCAGGTTTTATGCCAATACTTACTCACTTAGACCCATGATAAAAAGTTTATGGAAGTAATTAATTAAAAGTGTGTTAGTGAATTGCAATGACATTAATCATATCGCAATTTAACTCTAATAGTAACTTGAATTAGTCTTTCTTAAATGGCTGCTAACCTGAAAGTTAGTAAAGCTCAGAATCACTGTCCAGTGGGAACTGACTACTGTGTGTCTTTAAAAAGAGAAAGTCTTTAACATAAATGGTGTTTGGACTCCAGAGTTTGTGCTGTCCATCTTTCTGAAAAGTTCCACACACAGGCATCTTGCTCACCTAGAGCCTGTAAATTATTCTCCAAGCTGCTTTTGGACTGGTTTAACAATTAATAGAAGCTATGATACTTGAAAATTTAAAGCATCTTTTTATTCAATCATATTAGAAGGATGAAAACCTTTCTTATTAATTATTATAGCAGTATGAAAGTAGGCTGGAGACACTGGGATTTCAATCTGATTCTGTCAAACAAATACCTGACAGAAATAGGAAAATAAATGTTGAATGTAATTAAAAAAAATTTAAGATTTTTTTTCATTTAAGCAATTCTAACCTCTAGGTCAAGTTTTGACATTCCTAACCAGTTGAAATTGCTAAGTTTGTCTTAGATCTGCAATCCAATATTAGCTTCTATTAAATGCTTCACTTGTTAGTTATATAGGTCTGTGATCAACATGTAACAATTGCAAAAGAAAATGGTTGGATTTTAAAAAGCCATTTAAAATAGGCATCCTTTGAACACATAGTTTTTTTTTTTAAATCTGTTAAGTGCCTTTGCCAAGTTTTGCTTACTGAGAGGAGCTGGCTAGAAAGGGTTTGCTGTGTCCTTTGTACCTGCTTGGAAGGCTATATCATCACCTACCCTCTCATGTCAGGCACTAAAAACGAAGAATAGCTGAAATTTAGGCCAATTGACATACTGTATTCAAATGGAGGAACAGGGAAGTTTACCCTCCTTACCCACAAGTTTAAGGACAGAACAACCAGCAAGTCTATTCAGAACATTATGTCTTTACAAAAGAGTTTGCAAGCAGTTGAATGTTCCTTCTCCTTCTAAAACCATTTGAATCCAGGTGTGTCTGTATTTCTAGTTATAAACAGCAACAAGAGTTCAGTGCAATTTGCACTGAAGAACTGTCAAGATCTCAGTATAACTTTTTGGTCAATGGTATTAAAAACTGCTGAGACATCAAGCAGGTTGTAACTGAGAAATATTCTTTCTAATTTCATGAAAATTTCAGTGGATTACTCTAAAGAGATCTAAAATCAAATTTTCAGTGTCCTAGGAAACTTGAAGTCTCTAGCTTCTTCAAGATTTGTTCCAGCATAAGCCTAAGGAGAAGAAACATTCTCCCTGAAATGCAAAGTTGTTAACTATTATAAATCATCATACCCAGATGTTCTACTTTCTTCAAGATCTTTGACAGATGAGCTCTGGCAAACCTTGTTGCAGTGCTTCAAAATGTCATTTTCCCAGCTGTCTAACAGACCTTGTTCTGAAGATAATGCCCAGTGGCATAGTCAGAAAAAGGAAGGCAGTTTTTGGGCTTCAGTTGCTCTGTGCCTCAGAGTTCCTGGTCTGTTCTCTTCTACAGGAATGCTCAGTTTATCACACATGAGACAAACGTTTTTATAGTGCATTTACCACAATCAACAAAACTATTTAATATTGAAATTAAAGACAACTGATACACTGGTCAATCGTGTCAACTGAGGGATGAATAAGTTTAGTGACTGAGCTGCTCTTTTGTCTCAAGCAGAGATGAAATACGGCATTGATATAACAGGAAGAATTGCTTTTGAAAAATTTTTAATCTAGGAAAATAAGCTTATCAGAAAAATACCTGTTTTGTATTTTTTGACACATGCACCAAGTTATCAGAAGAGTCTTTAACTGCCTATCCTAATCTAAGGCATTCACTCCCCTTTTTTTTAAAAAAAAAGTTAGAGTAGGTACGCAGGGAGCTCTGCCTATAGAGCTCCTTGGGAACTGATGAGGAGCTAATGGAGATGCTGAACTCTTTTCATATGAGGCTTATGAACAGAACTTAACTGAGGCCACAAAACTGAGAACACAGGCACAACAAGCAGGATGGATTTGTGCCTTTATGCTAAATTTATTCATTTCTTGGACTGAAGACGGAGGGATCAGGCAACTCCCAAAAAGGACTGAGAAAGTTTAGCTGGAGGGGATTAAATAGTATTTTCTGGCTGCCTCTTCACTTTGTCTCAGAAAAGAGATAGCCAAATACAAAGGACACTGGCTACCTGAAATCTTCGTGACTGGATATTGCTTACATTTATCATGTAATTTATTTGAAGAATGAAATGGAGGGAAAGGCCCGCATACATTTTGGGCTTCTATTAATTCTTTTGGAATAATATACATAGAAATTTAAAGACTTCTCAGATAACATATTCTTCTCTCAAATTAGATGTTGAACATGTCATGTGTAATACTTTAACATGATCTTCCTATGCACAATATATCCCCATACCCAGGAAGGTTATACTGGCAACACACTAGAACTTTAGGGAAAAAGAACTAGCAATCCACCATACCACAGAGCTTTGTTCAATATCTGTCACTTCCTGTGGCCAGTGAGTCCTTGCAGACCATGAAAACTCTAAAAAGGAAATCAGTCATGAGTGCAATGGTCCTTTGATTTCATTATCATCACTGGTCTGCAGAGTGGCTGTTGCTTCTGGCCAATCCTTTCTATCTGCTCATTAATCTGATCCTTTGTAAACTTAGGTAGGCTATGAGATGTGCATTATTCATAAATACATCGTTAGTTTGGGACGTGTCAATTTCCAAATGTGGTTATTCTACCTGTGAAATGATCCTGTTGCCTCCAGTACTTCTTGGTCAAATCATCAACCATACCCTCTTGTCTTTGGCCATTGAGAAGTCCAGCTCTTCAACCCCGATCAGCACAGGCAAACAAGTCTCCTTCCAAGTCATGCAAACCTTCCATCAGGTACCAGCTCTATCCTCATGCTTCCTTTTTATACCCCAGTCACAGCTGAGTCAGCCTGCAGTTGGAAGGGAAGTTCTGACTACCTCCATGGAGCAAAGTGTCTTGGCAAACAACTTTCTTTTTTCTTTCTGATACAGCAGATGAAACACTTCAGAATATCCAACAGAGTTCAATGACCTTCAGTCTGCCTGAGCAGACCTCTGGTGTGACTTTCATAATCTACACCGAAAATGCAAGCACTGATTATTCTGGAAACATAAAAAAAAAGAGAAAAAACCTCACAAAACTGATATGAGTCTTCCATATAGCACATCTTATTTGAAAATTAGGTGCATGTGAAGCTGGCATAAGAATAAGCTCATGTGCAAATGAGCTCAGGGCAATTTTTTTTTTTCTTCCAAAGATATTCTGAGAATTAATCATCACTATAGAAAACTAAGTGCAAGTTAAAATCCTGGTTTATTACTCAGTGGTAGATTAAAAATGCGTGTCTTACTATAAGCTGTCTGTTTTCATGCTGCTCATTGCTTTGTCTCCCTGCTGTGTGAAGCCATCTGTTGTGTTAGCAGAACTACCTGGGAAAGGAGGACAGCATGTACAGACTCTAATCTGAATTTTGAAACTTCTATTTCACCAATTTTTTTGGTCATATTAGCTCCTGTTTTTATCCACAGAGTGTCCCTACAAGCAGATGTGCCGGCCCCAGCCAGGAGAGGGCTGTAGGAGGATTTTGTGATGCAGGAGTAGGGCTGAGTCTGTCTGCTGACTTTGGCTGGGGTAGATTAAGAAATGAGGAGCAGCTAAGGCAAAAATAGGATCATATCAGGGCCGAGCATAGACTTTTATTTTCAGGAAGAAGACATTTCAAAAATATATATGCAGCCTATGGAATTTCAAGCATACCTTGGGCTCTGATGGTGAAATTGAGTTTATAGGATCTACTGGCTTTTTTTCCTTCTTCATCTCAAACATCATTCAGGATAATAAAATGATTAATTTTTCAAGACATCAGCAGTCTTCTCGCACAATACCTTCAATTTAAAAGCTTTGCTTATAGATCTGCTGTGATATGATACACCAGCGCTGGCAAAAATATAAAAATGATGCCATCTGTTGTTGGATTGGATGCACATTTCTATCCCTCTAACTAGGCAACCAATCTGAATTGTTCACAGCAGAAGCAAGCAGGGTATCCTCAATGCTCACAGCCTGGATTGGCAATCATTGTGATCCAATAGTTATTCGAGTATAATTCAGTAACTTAAAAGATCTGATATTTACAAGTTAGGCAAATAACTTTCACCCTTTTAAAAATTCAAACTGCAAAATTAAATGTGGGTTTGCATCTGGTAAAAAAGTATCAGCCTGAAGGCTTTATGATCAGAGATAATAATACATGGCAATAATACGTGTGAATGAACTATTTTATATCTATTCTATTCCTGTATATCTACTTATAATTTAGTTCTCAATATCTCTTTCCTTCAAATGCTTTAAAGAAATCTGTTCCTGTAGCAATCAAGGTGAAAGCATAAATAGCATGGTGTAAGATCAATTTTTAAAGGATTAATAAAACTTCTGTGAGCCCAAAAAGGCCATGTTTAAACTCAATGACAATATCCCATATCTCTTGTACTGTGCCAGTTCAAAATTAATATGAGAGATAATGATGTATGACATGTAAAAATATTATTATAATAATCATTGTAATATTGAGTGTGACGTTTATTTTGTATTACATTCAAATAATTTCAACTCTTTTGACCCAAGAAATTAAGACAAAAGCCTGGAGTATTGCCAGTTGTTCTAATTAGGACAAAGAATGCTCATGCCCTTTTTGCAACATTTATTTTGTTCAACAGTAGCCTGGCATTTTTCTTTCCTGTATTAGCCCCCATTTTGCTGAACACTGGAAGAACAGAATAAGAATACATATCCCATGTTCACTATGTCATGCTATGTCAGCTGTACCTATGTCCAGAGCTCATTCTCTTGACTATTTTTTAGGGTTAAATCCTGGCCTTCATGTAAGTCTTCAGCTTTACCTCAGGCTGTCAAGTCTCATACTGCGAAAAAAAGCTGCATTTGGCTTCTTCCTCCCAGCCCCTCTTGATGGCATTGGCATCTCTCCCCACAGCTGGGGGATGCAAACCTGAAACAGAGAAACCTATGGCACTGTACTGCAGCCAGCAATGGGCACCCCGGAGCAGCCCAACTTCAAGGTGTCCGTGAAGGCAGCTCCTCACTTTCACTGGTTTATCTATTGGAAAGGAGGTTGCAGAACACTGCTCTCTAGGAAAAGATACTTCACACACTTCATACAGTGGCTGCTGAACTGTGAATTACATGAGACCCTTGATCAGTGCAAGGAATATCATGAGAAAGAGCACAGTTGTGTGATCACTGCATCTTGAGGACCATATTTCATTGATTTTTTTCACTTTTAGCATCTGAGAGAAAACTAACAAAGGAGTTAGAGTAGTGAAATAGAGAAAACATGCTATAAGAAAGCACCCCTTAAATTAACCTATGCAAATAACTTTGAACTGGCTCTTGAATGCTTTTTCTTCCATTTGTCTCTCACTTAAATAAGATGACGTATAAGCAGCTGTTCCATACAATGGAAACAACTTGTATCAGTTGCTGGCAAATCTGGGGCAAACACATTTCTAAATTAGTCTTTGCATTTAAAAATTTTAAAGAAGAAACAAATGTTTCTATGTTTTGTGTGATGTCTTGCAAAGGGGAAGACACCCATCCAAGTGCCTGTTCAGAACCAGACCATTGGTGTATTCCATCTCCTTGTAGCCTCCAGCCCAGATCAGAGTCTGCCAGTTCTGTGCAATATGATGGGATGGCTTTCCTCCCGTTTCATCTCCTGAGGCTTTCCAGCTATACATGAAACACCTGCACTTGGGAACTCTTGAAACCTGAAAACATTTATTTCAGTTAGCATTTTATTTTTATAATATTTTTTAAAAAATATGTTTAACAGCTGTAGAAGAAAAGGCTCTAAAAGGGCTCTAAAATCATTAATCACAACAATTAGAGCAACTAATTGACTCTGTCGAACTAGTGATTGGTGAACCACATCTGTCCCACAGGTTGCTCACATCCAGCCTCATATCAAGGGCACCTGAGTGCCTCAGAAACTTGAGAAGATGCTGCAGTTGAGGCTGCTATGACAGAGGTGGTGCTGCTCAGGTGTCCTTCTATCCCGCAGGATAACAGCAGGAAGAGCAGCAGCTGCACAATGAGAACGAGCAGGGTTTCAGCCTTCAAGTGCATCCCCTTGGGGATTGCATTTGGGGTGAATGCTCACAGTGGCTGCATCTTCACCCCAAGTACCTTCCCTGGAATAAAGAAAGCTTGGTTTCAGTAGTTTCCCAGAAATAATTTGCTTATAAGTATATTCATGCATCCCTGAAAACCCCAAACCTAGATTTTTATTTCTATTCTTAAAATAAATATTCTGGTCTGTGTCATGTGCTTTTAAATTCTGTCTGTTGACTTCCTTGAATTAACGTACAGAAAAGGAAGGATTGACTCAATTTCTGGAGCTGAAAAGACAATTTTGCCTTTTACAGCGTGTAATGCTGAAATACAAGGAGAATGGTCTGATTTCAATCAAATGACATTTAAATTATTTAGTCTGTTTAATCTATTATTGAAAAACTCTCATAATGCAGCTCTAGAAAGCCTTCCTATGCTGAACTGATTTTTTTTTTCTGGTATTGTATCAGAGGTTTCCAATACTCTTAATTAATCATAGCTAGATTATCTGCACTATAAAATTAACAATATATGAAGCTTCAATATTTCATTTCATCTTAGTAAAGATGGTCTACTAGAGCCAGTGAGTTGTTCAAAATGGATTAAGGTACAAAACCGAAATAATTAAACACTGATTCATTTTTAAAAGCAGGTGATCATTCTCAGATTTCTTCAGCATCTTCTACAATTAGAATATTAGTATCTAAAAATGTATTTAAAGCTTAATCCTCCGAAACACACTCTTCTTGAAAAGAAAAAAAAATCAGTATTTACTGGTTTTGATTACTTAAATTCTTTGATGATTTGGAGGCCTGTAACTCTGACAAGGTTATTGAAAAGGAAGATGATCATTTAAATTCCAGCAAGCCTATATTCTCGTTCAGTCAAGGTCACTTATCAATCAAATGAATGTCATTTCATAAACACCCCTGAACAACTGTGTTCTATTATCTAAATGGGAAGGAGAGGTGTTAATGGGTGTCTAAGGGATGAAATCAATTTAGCTTGGAGGCACTCAGCTGTTAGAACAGTTGTGAACATGTCTGGCTGCTAATATATGCTGATTAGTATTAATATCACACAATGACTGAAATGCGACTGGCATGACATTTCTAAACCAATGAATGGTGATTACAAGTGTCTTTTCTTTATCCTCTTATTTGAGTAATCTCTTCTGGCTGTGTGGACTATCAGGTTTGCAACAGGCACAGCACTGAGTTTGAAGATTTGTACCCACAGGCTCCTTCTCGTCACAGTGATCCTGTTGGAAGAGGAGAATAAAGAGCATTTGACCTGTTATTTACTGGCAATAAAGGATCCTCACAGCTCCCTGAGAAAGTAAGAAGGACCTGCACTAGAAATACGAGTTTATCATAGCGTGCTTGATATTTATGCTGACAACATATGCTTAATGGGTTAATGACAAATGGAAGTGGAGTTTTAAAGCGCTGAATTACAGAATATAACTAATAAACTTGCTTTCTCTTCATGATTTTTTTACCATAACATGATGTTGATACAATGGAAAAGTTTAGTGCCAGAGGGAAGGCAACATTGATTGAAGTTGTCAAAAAACCCAAGAGAAAACAGACGTTTTTTGTCTTTGCAAATGAGTAACTTGTCTACTGAGCCACTTGAGTAAAAGAATGCAGAGGGATCAGGAAAAATCAGGGATGTCTTGACTCTCTGCAGCATGCTGGTATATCACGAACACTCCAGTGAAGGCATTTTTGCAACTTGGGCTGCCTGTCTTAGAAAAAGAATCTCTTCCATAAAGTCTGTTCAGAGGAAGAGAAGATTAAATCAATTATCTGAAAACTCTCTGGTTTGATTTAAGAATGCTCAGTGATTACTTTGAGAGAATAGGTAACCAAAAAATCAGAACTTGATGAGGGGGGGGGCAGAGGAGGAAGAAGGAAAATATTAAGGAGTTATCAAGACAGGTAAGGAGTTATCAAGACAGGTAAAGCTCTTTATTAAAATCAAAAAAGAGTTACAGATAAAATTGGAAGCAGAAGACAGGATTTTGAGATCCTACAAAGAAGATAGATCCTGAGAGAAGACAGGTTTTCAGATGTCTTTATCCGGGCTTGATAATGTAAGTATTTTAAGTCTGGGTCATAGAGAAACAAATTGCTGAACTGAAGAAGATTACAAATAATTTCATTTCTAGGTTCCTTACATGTGAAGATAACAAAGTGTACATATTTTGTATGCAAGAGAAAGTGTTCATACTTTGTGTGCAAGAACAAACAACTTCCAAAATCTAAATCTTCATAAAATTGTTTTTAAGCTTTATATTAAATCTAAATTCTGTCATATAGATTAATAAACCCACCATAATTATTATTATTAGACTTTATTTTCTTAAAAAAGGACAAATTGAAAAAATTCAAAATTGCAGTATCTGTCTTATTCCAAACAGAACTCCAAGATTTGTCTTGGATATTGTGTCACTCAAGGTCAAGCTTGAAAATGTGCTGTGATGCCTCAAAAAACGAATTGTTAACCGTCAGATCCAAACAGATTTGTTCCCCCTATCACTCAGGAATGAGACAAAGCAATCTTTCTATGATGCTGGAATGCCACCAGGGAACATTCTGGGCAATATGATCCATCACAGCACCTTGGATGAAATATACTTTTTCCCTTGTCTACTTGTCATACCGGAAAGAATAGACAATATGGAGAGAAAAAAATGACATGGGGCATTGAACAAAAAGAAAAAGCATTTTCAGCATATCTGTATAAGAAAACAAGACCTCTGCTAATTGCTAGGAATGAATCCTTAAACTGTATAGAACACAGGAATAACTTTGGTTGGGTTCTCATGAAGATAATCTTCCCTTCTATATTTTTAACATATTTTTTTCTCAGATTAAGGTTGTTTGCACATCCATTCGTCCCACTCCAAAAAAAGCCAAGTCTTTGTAACTTTGTTAATCAATGCAGCAATTTTGTATATGCATTCAGACTAATGCACTGACAGCCTTGTTACTGATACAAAACCATGGGCTAACCAAGACTACAGAATGTGGATTTCATTTGTAAATAATTATAGCCACTGTTTACTTTTGCTTAATGTAATCCAGATGACATAAATATTGCAAATTAATTTAAACACTTAACAGTTAAGATACAGATTTAAGGCAATAGTGCAGGTAATTCCATTCCAGTTCTTATTCCAAAAATGTAATTATGCCTTTACTGCCATTGTTTTTATGGTAAAACTGTAGAGCTTGTGAAAGAAATAGAAAACAGAACACAAAAGGAGATTTTAAAAATATAAAGAAAATAAAAGTAAATTGGAAGTCACATTAAAAAAAAAAAAAAGAGGGTTCGATGTGGAAAAATCAACCTCATACCCTTGTGCCAGTATGGTAAGTTCCAGCAACATAATTAATGCATAAGACTTAAAAATTAACATTTTTTCCAAGATAATTAAGTAAATTGTAAAAAGAATATAAAGAAAACTCGGTTTGTTTAGAATTAATCTACTTTAAAAATAGAATTTTGGAACAGACATAAGGTTATACTAATAACAATGTTAAAAATAATTTTAGAAGTCTGGATCGTGCTCTAGTGCTTCTGTTAAGACAACATGGACACCTTTAATGTCTCTTTTACTTGTGACAATGTGATTCAGGAGTAGAAAAGGACAGCTCTTTCCTTGAACAACTTAAGCTATGCCCTAATTCACTTATGCATAGAAAAACAGATAATATTCTTCATGAGAGTATTCCCAAGTTAGATAAAAAACCACAACTAAAACCAACCAAACAATAACAACAATAACAAACCAAAACCAAAAAACCAATCCCAAACAAAAAAAAGAATTCAAAATTGATTTCAAGTTTCTGATCTCATAAAAATTGGAAAAAACAAGCTATTTAGTGAAGTTACAGGCCTAGGGGCTTTTTTTCCCCTCCCTATTTTAAAAACATTATTTTGTTAATATGGTTTTCTATAATTTTAATTTCAAAGTTATAATTGCAAATCAATAAAGCAATTTAACCTAATCAGAAAAGTTATGGTTTTTAATGTATTTAAAACTATGCAGCTCTTAAAAAGTCCTTTTAAAAACGGTTTTTAAAGGATAGGCTGATTTTGTGTTTTTGAGGCAAACAGAAATAATAAACCCTTTAGCCAAAGCAAAATATGCTCTTTAAAAAGGAGTTGTGATGATACAGTCTTTAAAAGTGTAATTGCTTAGCTTTATTGTGGCATTTAAAACAACGTGCTTTTAAGAATACAAAATATTGTATTGGAGAGATGGATGAGTAAGAACCATCTGGATATGTGGGTACCTTTTAGCAAGGCAGCTGCCTGAGAGAAGGAAAACTTTAATGACCCTTTCAAAAGCCCTCAACATCTTCTCCAAAGAGACCAACACGGACATAGAGCAGTTTATTTTGCTCTTGAGGAAACCTGAGGGATGCAGCAACTATACCTGTGAGCACTAGCTGCGTGAAAAAACAGCCCTAAGAAATATCTTCGTCCTGGAGCAACTCTATTTCATGTGACTCCAAGGTTTTTCCTTTAAAACTTGCAGTAGCTGTTCTGTGAAAGAGATTGAAGACGGAGAGTGCTTAACCTGCCCTGTGGCCTCCATGGCCTTGGTCCTCTGTGGTAACAACACCAAACCAAGCAGTGCCCTGGTTCATGAAATAGCAATGTCCAAATCCAGGCTTCTGTGCTGCCAGTAACACACATCACTGTAGTTGCTCAGTGCTGTCTCATGGGAACCACAAAGCTTTGTTCTTGTAGTAAGTGATGAGCAGGGAAGCACTCACAGCAGTGATAGGAGTCGCTGCCCTCCCTACTCCATTGGTGCTTCCCCTCTGTAGTTCTACTGAACTGAGTTTTGTTGCACTGTTATGGCCCATATCTCATCCTATCTTAGGGCCCATAAAAAGTAATTTTTTGAATTTGTGTGTCCTAGCCTGTTTTTTCAATAAAATTGCTATCACACAAATAGCTCCACAAGAAATGGATGTGTGTATGATATTAATGACATGGGCTTAGATTTAAAAAAAAAAAAGAAGAAACAGAAATATCTAGGAACCATTTCTTCTCCAAACTTGATTCTCTAAAATTTAACAGAATCGGACTCTTAAGGTACTTTGGTAGGAGAGTTAAAAAAAAAAAAATTTAAAAAAGCTATCTGGTTACAAAAACTGGCTTACAAAAATATCTAATGGTTTGTATTACTGTTTAGCGCTGTCTCTCCCCCATGCTGTTGACTAGACTTTTACTATCCTAATTTCTGCAATATCTATTGGGATGGTGATGCAATAAAACATGAGAAAATAAAATCTTAATAGTTAAAGAGGTCAGATCAGGTTTCATTTTAGAGACTACTTCTTCAATTTTAGTGAGAGAATGATATTGGACAGAAAAGTTTCTCCACAAAGGTCTTACATATGATAACTCTACTCCAAGCATCACAAACATCAGTTATGTGCAACTTGTCATTGAAAGAGATGAAGTGTCCACAAACATGAGCACAATGAAGAAACAAAATCACAGAAATGAAAGTAGTGTTTTTCTGCCTCTCTGGACATGCTAGCTGGATTGACTAACATTCAGCATAACAAAAAGATGCTAACTGGATACCTGAGATGTACCAAGAAAAACATCCTTTTGTATCCCTATCTTCTCAAGAAAGAGTTGTCTCAAGGTCAAGAGACAACTTAGGATTGTACTATATAAAAGAGGCAATATATAAATGTGTTTTTCACCTGTGTCTCATCACTTCTCATTAGTGCCAAGCAAGGTTATAATTTCATAAATAGATTACTGAGGGCCTTTTTTATCTACTCTTTTCAGCTTTTTGTGATGAAAGGTTATTCTTCAGTGTTGTAAAAGAAATTACCAGAGCAAAATAGTTCTGATAATTGATCCTTATTCTTCACTTTGTGCAGGTATAAATGCAGTAGCAGTTTGGCAATGACCAAGACAACCACACCACTGCACAGCTTCCTAAGACCGGGTGGATACAGACACCTGGATGTTACAATTTTCACTGTAATTAAAAGTCATCAAATAAAAGAGAGGAATATTGTCTCCATTTTGGCCGTAAGCAGAATATTACTGACAAAAGTTTGCCCAATTAATTTATGCTGAGGAACAGAATTTCACTACATTTTCTAAACGTGCAGGAGAAAAGACAATTTAAACCTGCCGTAGGTCTCAAGCTGGTATCTCCTAAGGCTTCTAAACCTGCAAGCAGATAAAAACTGGCCTGTTGTGCTTTGCCCTAAAGCAACACAGCAATGCTGAAACTGTGTCTAATCAGCCTCCTGCCAAACCTGAAATGTCAGGAAGGAGTATCACTAGACTTCAAATGCTTTTTAACTTAGTTGCTATGGACAGTACTAGTTTTTCTAGAATTCAAGCCAATTGCTCTAAAATTTGACTAGACAATAATGAATAGTTACATTTAGAAATAGACAGTATTAGAGAGTACAATTTAAAAAATACACAGTACATTTAAAACCCAAGATTTTGCCAAGAGGGTATTTTAATTTTTCCTATATTGTCAACCTAATGCATTAGAATATGTGAAATTACTTTTTGGCTCTTCACTTTTACAAGTGAGGTTTATTTGTAAGTATTTGCTTTTTCCTACCGTAGAGCTCTTTCCTTCTGTACATGCCTACAAAAATTTTAATACATATGAATGTGGTAAACAGAAGAGATCACGTGTGGTCATTTTAATCTGAATGTTTTATTTATGTGATATAATTTTTGATCCTCAATCGTTAGATGCTATGCAAAAATATTAATTAATATTTTTCTAGGTAGCTTAGTAAAACCAGACGAGAGGCAAAAGTAAAGGTTAGAAATTAAAATGCCCTCTATGAATATCTGCCTGGCTAGGCATATATTAGTTGTCACATATTGATCTTTCATGTGTGCATCAGAAAATAGAGAATATTAATTTCAATATTTTAATTACTTATTGTCAAATTTACATTTCCATATGCAAGAAAATTGATTTTTTCATTAAAATAAGATTTTTTTGAATCGAATACAGGAACTCAGTGAATAGGAAGCCATATATATGTTTCCCACATTTGTCTTTCACTATTGATGAATTATCTTGCTCATGTTTAAACAAATTTGTCTTGGGAGGCTCCAGTTTAACACAAACTCACCCTCTCAGTAAAGGTTTCACTGTCAGGCTAAGATTTCAGAAGGCTGGTTACCTCCCTCACCACCCCCTCACCCATCTCAAAATACCCCAAATCCTAGATGTATTTTACCAGCATTTTCCTCCCGATTAAAGGATACTAGCATTCACAATATCTTCTGTAACTTCCCAAGGCTGAATTCTGCAAAAATGAATGATCTAGTGGTTGAGGTTATGGATGAGGAAGAAGTGTCTGCATCTAAGTAACCTATGGAATTATGCATGACGCTTTGGGAAATGTGCATAACTCTTTGGAGTCTTCCAGAACCTGGAGAGAACTCTCTACCCACCTCTACCTTTAAGCCTCAATGTAATAGATGAGTTTGCAGATTTAGTTTGAGAGAAATCTCTACTGCTTATGAAAACACATCATTATGGGCTTTGCTTCCCAACTATTTTACTGTATTTAGTGCCAGTGGTGAAGAACATCAGAGTTAGCTCTGAATGGTGCCAGGTTGGTCTGGCTCAGCAATAAAAGAACAGGAAAATACTATTTCAGAAGTATCTGCCCAGTCCTGGTTCTGGGAGGCTTCAGTAGTTTTGAACAAGGCTGACAGTGCCTTCAGAGTCCTGTGTGCATGATTATCACACCCCCCAGAGAGAGTGTAGTGACAACATTGGATGTAGGTCTGATTGTTATCAAACTTCAGTTTGTCTGCAATACTCAAGTATCGTGCTCAAGAGAAAAAGTGGTAGGAATAAGTTACTACAAATCCACTATCTCCTCAAAGCAGAGCATTATGGTTCAACACATGTTCTAAACCTTGCTAAAAATTGCAATTCCTTGCCAAGTTTTACAGAATTTGGTTCATTTCACAGGTTTATTTGCAGATAATCTTCTCTTGTCTCCTTGTCCCTCAAAAACAAAAAGCGAAAAACAACCATGAACAAAAAATCCGAAACAAACAAAAACAACAACAAAACAAACAAAAAGACCCCAACCCAAAACTGAAAAGAACTTTGAAACCTAAATTAGATTTCATTACTAAAGCCTGATATTCACTGACTTTTCTACTTAGAAAATCCTGCAGTACAATGGCACTGAGCATGAACGATACAAAATGGGGAGTAAACCACTCAGAACATGTAAGTTTATTCTGCAATGCAATAGCAAGGACTGTTGGTGCCTGAGTACTTCTGAAGTCACAAGGGGAATGCCCTGTGATTTCAGACAGCAAATAATACTTGGCAGCTATGGCAGTTTGTGATAACATACCATGCATCATCAATAGGATGCCTTTGTATTAAATACTAAAGACAATTGCAAAAGTTGCAGTAAGTGATGCTAGACACCTCTAACAGGGTAACAAAATATTAGGAAATTAGAATTTGGTGGGATGAGTACAGAAGTAGGAGGTGCACAGTGCCAGTGTTTGCTCAGAGGTTTTTTTGATTCTTTTCAGTTAATTTTCTGGAAACTTTTGTGGTGCTTTCTGCAGGACAAATGGAAGGGGGTTGCAGATTATCTGAGAGTATAAATTAAGGTGAAAATACACCTGCCATGTTTGGTTGGAGATTTTGAAATAATCTTGTGTTATCTACAATAGGAAAGACATCCTGACATGAATTCCTTAGTTCTGGAAGTCAGTATACTGTCTGCAAGCCTTTTTACTGAAAATCTGCATTGTATCAGTTTACCTTTAATCTACTGCTTACCTTTTCATGGGTTACCTTCTGTCACCTAAAATAGTCTTCATTTCATGGATGAGATCAATGGAATGAGTCCCCAGTCTTTCTTTGCACTTTGAAGCACATCACTAAAAGTCTGGTGATTGCTGGTGATACAAATCATGTTGCTTACCAAGAGTTGAACAGCTTTTTGCTTTAAATTTCATTTCCTCATTCTTAGCTTTGCTATTTCTTCTTGCCCTATATATACTATCAAATTTTGAAGAGAGTAACAATATATGTTATTTTGAGAATAGTATTAGCTCTTTGCGATTGTTTTTGAAGAATTTGTATATATCTCAGTATATATAAGTTAACAGGCACTATCACTCAAAAATCACTTTCAAAAAATTATGGATACCTGCCTTTTTTTTTCCTGTCTGAGAGAATTACTTCCTGAGAGAATAAGTTAAAGTGAAACAACATTTGTAAAGTAACAGTGGACGTTTTAAGAATGCAGTTCTTCTGCATTTTATACTTTATTGGCAGGTGGATATCTGTTCTACCTCCCATAAGGCCATGCAAATGAGTAGGGAAATAAAAAAAATTCCACAATCCTTTTATGGAATATATTGCTCTGACTGGCTAAGCTAGAATTTCAGTTTCTAGTGAGATAAATGGGTCTCGTATTTAAAATGTCTTTGTTATTACCTGCTTGACAGTATCTTTCTTAAATTGGGCAGATTTGTAGAGCTCCCTTTTGTTTGTCTACGTGTTTATGCTCTGTGTTTGAAACTCAATCTCAAGTCTTACAGCTACAGAGACATTTGACTCTGTCCTCAAAAAATGTCCACATTAAAAGCAGTTTTGAAACACCCTGCCCCCCAGGTCATAACCAGCAGGGGTGAGAAAGAGAGAGCTGGTGGCTGGGTCTGACCTAAGGGCAAAGAAATGACCTTCCTTCCGATGCAGATAAGCAGTGTGCAGTCGTGCCTTGCTGCCTGTAGCTGCTTCCCACTGAGGGTGCATTTAAAAACTAACTGGTGTGCAAAGATCGTTTCTCTGAAGAGCAGACTGACTAAAGAGGTTGTTAAAAACAGGGCGGAAAAAGTGAAAACCAAGAAAACAAATGTAGAATATCTGCTTTAAGTTCTGGGAACATTTATTAAACACATTAAAGTCTGAATAAGAAAGAAGTTCTCCAGTATGATGAAGGTGTGCTTGGAAAGATGGGAACCCCTGGAGACTACATAAAACAAAACCACTAGGCCTCTGGTGAAATAAGAGTACAAACAGATCTGCTTCACAGTTTCAGCAGAGCTCCTGTGTGCAAGAGATCCCCTTGCACCTCTAGTCATCCCCCACATAAGTACTTTTCCTCTTACCTTGCTATTGGGAGAAGAGAGACAATGAAAATAGATGTTCCCCTTACACGAAGTAAGTCCTTTGGACATCACAATGTGGCTTAAGATCCCTTTTTATTGTTTGCAAACAGGAGAGTGCTTCAGCAGATAAGGGAATCCAGCCAACACTCTCAGGAACTGTTGTGCCAGACAGGCTGCTACGCATGGGACTGCCAGGTTTTAAAATTTTTTTGTGTGTTCAGTTTTCTTCTCACCTTAAAGAAAGTCAATTCAAAAAACAGTGGATGTGACTGTCTTTTAAAAAAATGTAAAACACCATCCACCACCACGCAATACTCGCAATTCTTTTCAACACAGTTTTCTTATTTAACATGTAACATAATGAAGGGAAACTAACACAGCAGTGGGTGGAAACACGTTGCAAGACCTTGCCTGTCCACACCAGATTATACCCTGGGCTGTACACAAAGACTGCAACATGTTAGCTGTATGTTGGTTTTGTGGGAGACTCGTGGTTTTCTGGGTTTTTTTTTTCTTGTGTATTCTGCTTGTGTGACCTTCTCGGGGCACATCTGCATTTTAAATGCTGTATGACACACACAATTTTGAAAATAACAGTCCAAAACATTTTCTTATCAAGTAACATTCACAGCTCAGTTTCTGAAAATCATTCCCCTGTCGCTTCTCTCCGCTTTAAAATGCTGAGCTGTTTGTTTCTCAGTATCAGTGCAAGTGCTTCTCACACCGTCCCTTGCCTGTGTTCTGAGCAGTTCTGTCATTGATTTGCATAATGGCAGTGTTATTATTTCCCTAGCTAAAATGAAAATGTGCATCTCGCTAAACAGATCACTATAATCTCGCCACTACGACCGACTCCAAGCACAATTTCAAAGCCTTTTGTTTATTTGTGTAGTTGTGCATTCACTGTTCCAGCTTTCCAGAATTTAAGGGTGACAAACGCTTGCATGAAAATTAAGTGGTGGTTGAAAAGTTGAAAAATTTTGAAGGTTTGAGGAGAAAACTGTGAGAGAAGGACTAAGATTGAAAGCAACTGCTTTTCTTACACACATTATCCTTTCTTTTTATCCAATTGCCTTCCTTCCAAATTCTGGTTTTGTGAGTGAGTACACATTTTCTCTGCAGAGTTTGTTTTGTTTACCACAATTCTTTTTGTAGGAAGAATCCCGGACTTTGTTCAAAAGAATAATCCTCCCTAATAAACTATCATTTATTTCTTTTATTGTGGTTGATTCTGCCATTTCCCTCTTACTAACACTAGTATATATTATCTTTTTTGCTTTTTTTTCAAAATACCACACTTAGGTTAGTATTAGAACCAAGCCTGAAATACACAGAATTAAGAT
This sequence comes from Atrichornis clamosus, assembly GCA_013400975.1. Lineage (NCBI taxonomy): Eukaryota > Metazoa > Chordata > Aves > Passeriformes > Menuridae > Atrichornis > Atrichornis clamosus. The sequence goes on along the minus strand of WBMZ01014014.1, from coordinate 197,948 downwards.
GACTTCATATATTCGTAACAGTCTATACAGTGGGTTTAAGACAGAAAACTGAGAAGCTGTAGGGGAAGGTTATTAGAATAAGAGAATGACAGATCCATATTAGAAGAGGTGTCTGGAAGAGCATAACTTTTTAGGCCTAGCAGCATGGAAGAGATGCTTGCTGTGAATGGCATATCAGGAAAAAACCTACAGATACTGCTGACAGAATAACCAATGATTATAGATGCTCAAAGGTATCTAGGTTGAAAAGTAGAGGACTTTTTCTGACTACTAAAAATGTTCTGCAATAGTTTTTCGGTAGGAATAACAAGGGTTTGGACTTTCTTATGAAGGTGATGGTATAGCATCTAAAATAGATGAGGACTGGATATGATTAAATTATCTGAACATTGGGTGTCTAAAGCTCAAACCCAAAAGAACTGCTAACAGAGTAAAGGGAACACTGAAAGACTTTTCTGTTGCTAGAATTTTTAAACTATTTTATCTCTTGCTGACTGAAAATATCCAAGGAAAAAAGCTAGCAGACATTTGTCAAGCAGAGAACACTGAACTAAGTTTATGTCTCTTCTGACATGCAGGAAGAGAAGTATATCTGAACAAAACCTAGTTAACCATGCAGTACAGATAATTCATGGAAACAGGAAGAAAATACTGCCTCATTTGCAGTATGGAAAAAGGGAGTACATTTTTTTTCGTGTTAGGCAAACTCACAGATATTAATGTACTGATACAAGGACACGATATGAAAGCAAGCGTAATTCATGTATTTAGTAATGATCTAGAGGATGATGTTAATTGAACAATAATTAACTTTGCCAATGAGAAAAAGACATCTGCAAATATGAAAAGTTGAATGTACACATAGTCCTACTTTTCTCATCTTGTTCTGAGCTATGTGCTAGATAAAGGGTAAATACTAACCATCTCGTTATGATTATTATTTTTTCCCTGTAATCTACTTTTTTTTCTACAGAAAAATCAATATAAACTATGCCAGATGTCTGATGCTAGAGAAAAGGCTGTGTAGGACAAATTTCAGGAGTGTGATTTCTTGAATCTATACTCTGGGAATAAAATATATTAAAGTTATTTTCTGTACTTGTGACTTCATATAATTTAAATAATTCAAATCCTGGTACATTCCACTACCTCAAACCCAGGAATACTTCTCTCTTTATCCTATTAAAATAATAATTTTAAAAAAAGATATTAACACTTATCAAAGCAGCTCTACACAAAAACTAGGGTCTAGACAAAGCCCAAGGTAGGGAATGGGAACTAATTTTTGCCTAGGTGTTATTGTTGAATAATTTTTCATTTTGAGTTTAAAAAGTGAGGAAGATAAGCTAGAGTTTCCCTCCTTTCTGCCTGAAACAGTTGCATGCAGTAATAACTTAAAAAACTAAGTTTGGAAGAGTTTTAGCTGAAAATCAAAGCAAAACACAGTGAGAGAAAATATTCTAGTTTGGTAATATTAAAAAATATGTATTTTACAGGTCTTGCTGCCTACAGCTTTAAAGTTTAGCTTTAAAAAGAAAAACAGAGCCAATAAATATATTTGAACACTGTTCATCAAATCTACATGGTCAATCTTCATGTGACCTTACTTCTGGAACAAGAATGAAAATAAATTTCGTGAAAAGAATTGCGTCAATTCTCAGACTGACTGAAAATTAAACACACTGAAATTATTTCATACTACTGAAATGTAGGCTACAGCCTCCTTTTTTGGTGAAGATACAACTCTCTTGTTGTGTCCAAGAGCAGAAAAGTGTCCCTGCTCAAAATAGAATGTACCAGTTATCAGTTTTCTTCTCTCCATACGGATCTATATACATGTCTAGCCTAACTCAGCCTAACTGAACTTAGCTTTGAAAAGTCATTCTTATATTAAAAAGTAATGTATTCAAGGTAATGTTTACTAGAGCTTGTCATAGGTTAATGAGAAATTCTGGGCCTTCTTCACTTAGTTGATCTCAAATAAGTCTCTCAAATTGTCCTTTAATTGAATTTTGTACTGTCTTGCCTTAAGACCTATTGGTGGAATATATTGTGAAAACAGAATAAATGTCAAATCCAAATGCTACCAGAAAAAGCCAAAGCTCTTCCATTTTCAATGATTCTTGTTTCAATGGCAACTTAGGTACAGAATGATACTTAAGCAACCCATGTATAAGATGAAAACTACTGAACAGAGAAAAATCAATTTTTTCACCTCTTCAAGGGAACACCCTTTAGGGGATAGAATGAGAGCAGAATGTAAATAGTTTATTACTTGATGCTTCAGTCTAATGCAAAGGAGCACTTATGCTGACAAGTCAGCACACAGCAAACTGTGCCAAATAGCTTAAGGTAGCCCAGCAGTTCCTCCACTTGGAGTCATTAACCAATGGAATTATTGATGTGGAGAAACAGAGGTCGGTATATAACCTGCTGTTTACTAAATGCAGGGTAGAGTGAATAGAACAAGACAGGATTTTTCATTTCCGGAAAAGAAACAAAACAGCATGAGGTACTGAATTTGAAGTAAATTTTCTGACACTGAAAAAAGTTGGAGGCATGGAAAAGCAAAAGCCTAACTATGTATAATTTTAGTGTTAAATTATCCTTCCTCTTCACCTCAAAATGATATATTTAGAATATTTCTCCCTTTGTATGTACTGCCAGTTCTATCCTGAGGTGAAATGCACTGATGCTTCCGGAGCCAAGTTCTAACCCAGTGTTTGGGAGACTCTGTTGGTGCCCAATTTCATCGTACTGAGTTTTCACCAGCTCCCTCCTCCAAACTGTACCTTCTGATTTTAGGCAAGAGCAGAGCCTAATCTAAACAATTATAAGGTTCTTGGTACTCCACCACACATATTCCAGTAGGATTTAGATACCAGATACTCTTTTGCTGCTGCTCATTTTATGCCCAACATGATAAGCACATTTAGAGCACACTGATTTTCGTGAATCCTATTCTACAAGCTCTTAATCCTCTACATGCAATGAACAGGATAACTAAGACACTTAATTCTACATTATCAGTTCCATTGGAAAGAATACTTATGCCTTTAAAACATCTTGTAAATCTGTCCTTTTGCTTTAGCACTTTTAGGCTGTTAGTCCAAGAAACAGTTCTTGCCAGTTTTGCAAACATTTTACTAATATTATTTTGAAATTTAATACATCAAAAGCTTTATTCTAACTTCTTATACCATAACTTCAAAGTACCTGGAAATTTTGAATACCTATCTTCTGCAGAGTTTTCTTTTTTCAGGTACTGGAATTAGGAACTAGGAATACTTTATTTTAATCTCTGTTATTAATGTCCAGTCCTGCCTGCAGATTTTTCTCTGCATCTTTTTTATTTGTAAAGATATATACTGCCAACTGACTGATGGAGAGAGAGAGCCCTTAACAAAGGAGTGGGGACTGTGTAATGTATTATTTTTTAAATTTGTGGCATAACATGGATATTTTAAAAATATTTCTTAAAGTACCAACAAGTTAAAACTGAGGGAATGCTCTTATCTGTTATATCCTCGTAGACAAAGAATGTGAAAGGTATTGTGACTCTTTGGCTGTTGGGTGTTTTGGGGCAGGGTTTCACTCGTGAAGTACCAGCAGCACCTGTTGCTCCACTGCCTTCTGCTCTTGTGGAGCTGCACTTCCACTTCAGGACATCAGTATGCAGGTGACCTCTGAGAGAAATGACACGGCACAATATTTAGGTTATATCTTCCATGTTTAATCTTAGCAGGTCACTCTCATATCATTTCAACCATTTGATACACGTGAAGTTCTGCACTCTTCAGAGACAGTTATTTTGAAACAGTATTGTGGTGGTTATGAAGCAGTACTTACTGCACATTTTCCTATTAAAATTTCCTATATTAAGTGAAGTGTAAAATGGCATTACAGTTCCTTGAATACAAGTATAGAGCTTGTGTTCTTTCAGAAGGGTAATGACTGTATGAACAGAAAAGGTTCCTTTTGTTGTCATTTAAAATACTATCCTTCCATTTCTGGAAGGAGAAAAAAAGGAGGAAATTCTTTATCCCCATAGATCAATAGTTCTATGGCTTTCTTTTTGAAAACTTGAGGTTGCTGAGTTACCTAATGCTATAGGTTTTATTCCTCTAAGGTAACAGACATTACAATAAATTGCCATACAAGGAATTGACTCAGATAAGAAATGTATCATGATCCTGCCATTCAAATTGCCTAAACTCTTCCACCAATACCTTTTTGTAGCCATCATCAATTAAAGATGGTCTTACTCAATATGCAAACTCGTATTTGTATTATAACCTCCAGTATTATGGTTATCACCAGGGAATAAAAGTCAATATTATTATGACCTGGAACTTGTACATTTTATGTTCTCTCACACTTTTTCAATAGCAAATGCCTCATCCAAATGTCTCATACTATACATTATGGCTTTAACCTTGAGCTCACCATTTCTGAAGCAGTTGCTGTCATTGAATTTTAAGTGAGTACAGAATCTTTTTTTATGCATAAGTTTATAAGTGCAAGATGTTGTCTCTCTAAAATGATAAAGAGCATTTGTTCAAGATGAATCTGTTAGATTTCATGCAATAAATTCACAGAAAAGGAATCAATTTTTAAGTTAATTACTAAGAAATTTTTGATTCAGTTCAGTGACATCAGGATTCTGTCTCCCAGGTCACTATATGATCTTTCATACACTTCCAAGCTGACTGTTTAAATTTCTGGTTCTTCCTAAGTATTCTTATGTAGACAGTAACAAAGCTGTTTGAGAGTTTCTAAATATAAAGGCTTTTTCCTTTTAAACATCAAAGTCTCTTGTTTCATGTGTGGCAACACCTATCAGATACACGCAGAAATACAGAGCTAAAGCTAAAATTAGTGTTTGCCTATAGGGTGAATGATCATAATTTAATTTTACATATTCCTTAGGTGCAAAATGCAATGCCAGCAAGCAAAACCCAAGTTTGAATCTTTTAAAAAGACAACAAAGCTTAAAGCAACTATTATTCTAATGATTTGAAATGCTTTTAAACTAATAAAAGTGAAAGTAAAAAATGAGAAGTACTATGTAGTTTAGGCTGGCAGAGAGTTAATTTTCCTCATAGGAGCTAGCATGGGGCTGTGTTTGGATTTGTGCTGGAAAGAGTGTTGATAACACAGGGACGTTCTAGTTATTGCTGAGCAGGGCTTGCACTGAGGCAAGGTTTTTTCAACTTCTCACCCCATCAGCGAGGAGGCTGGGAGTGCACAAGATGTCGGGAGGGGACATGGCCAGGACAGGTGACCTCAATTGACCACAGGGATATTTCAGATAATGTGACATCATTCTCTGCATATAAAGGTGGAGGAGAGGAAGGAAGGGGAGAATGTTCAGAATGATGGGGTTTGTCTTCCTAAGTCACTGTTACCTATGATAGAGTCCTGCTTTCCTGTGGATGGCTGAACACCTGCCTGCCCATGGAAAGGGGAGAATGAATTGGTTTTTTGTTTTGCTTGTGTGTGTGGCTTTTCCTTTCCCTATTAAACCACCTGTATCTCAACCCATGACTTGTCTCACTTTTACTCTTCCAATTCTCTCTCCCCATCCCACTTAGTTGCTGGCTGGGGTTAAATCATTACAGTACTAATGAAAATTACACATTTTCTTGAAAGACATCTTTCTCAATACTAAAAGCCATTATTCTACAAAAAGAAGTTAACACTCATTTAAGGCAGATGTGGTGATAAAGCATTTTTCATGGTGAATGTGCTTTCAAATAAAGAAATGAAATGTCAGTGAACATACACTTAAAATGTAAACACACCCTACATGTGGAAAATTACATGCATATCAATGGTCACTGCAAATAAGGAAATAATTAACATAGGACTCCTTTAGTTCTATATTTAAATCATAATGGAAATCCTTGCCAACAAAATGTGCAAATGTTTGGCTTTTATAGCTTAATGGTCAGAAATATCAAAGTTACTCACTGAACACCACCTGCTACTGGTGGAAAATGCATCTGTATTCAGTACCCAGCACCTCTGACACTAAAAGTGCCCTTGCCTTTAAGCACTAGCATCACCAGGGTAATGTCCCCATGCATGTGCCATGGGATATTACATTCACAGATTCCAGAGTTAGTGTCAAAGAGCTGAGGATTTTCCTGTAATCTTGTAACATTATTACTTGCCTCTGAATTTCTCAATACAATGGAAGAACCCCGTGAAATTAGTTCTGGGTATAATTAAGACAATGACAGTGTTGCTTTGATGACAGATATTTAAGGTGAAGGCAGTGAAACTGCACATGGCAGTCTAGAAAATGTAGAAGTTTCTGCTTCGTATTTGCAACTCTGTTGGAGAATATAGCTGTAAGGAATGGTATTGTGTACATAGATCAACCCCATATATTTTTTTTTTGTTTAGAAAAAAATTATCATATTAACAGATTTAATTCGAGGTAATCACAACAGTAATATTCCATAAGAATAGAAAGGGCAGCTAAATATGGAATTGCATCCAGTCCCAGGACTGGCAACCTTGAGAGTCAGGATAGTATGATGGAAGAATGCAAAGGAAGAGGCCAAGATACAAACAAATCTGTGAGAAATTACCTGTAGTTCTGTCAAAAAAACATTTGTCCAACAGGTTGACAGTGTACTGATTATTATAAAGCTGGATTTTTGCAGGCACTTTATATAGTACCTTCTTAGACTTCAGTTGCTTAGCACAACATTGTATCTGTTAATGACATTTCATAACTCCTTCCTGTTGGTCCTACTAACAGTGCAAGCTACAAAAGTACCCAATTGGATTAAAAATGCTTTCTGGCAGACCCTTAAATGGTGTCAGATATATGGGGACACTGAATCAGGCACACAGATGACTCAGAAAAAAACTTTGGTGCAGGATTTTGATATTTTTCTCAGTAACCCAGTGGAAGCCAAACCTCTACCGATGAGCTCTGATGATAACTAGGTAACTAAACCATGACAAGTTGTTCAGTTGAAATCACTTCCCTGACTAAGTGTTTGCATTCCGCGTGATGCACTTTTATTTCTGGTTGTTGAATCAAACTTATGGACGAGGGGGAAACAAATTCCCAGATCTGTGGTTTAGATTTAGTAAGTCTTTCCAAACTGAAAAAGAAAAATAAAAAAGTATTATTTAGCACCTTCCTTTCATAGCCAGAGGCAGACCTTGCTGGGTAGACCCATGCAAGCACATCTTGCCTAGGAACCCTCTGCAATTGCAAAGTTGCATTCAGCACTCCTTTTTGGTCCTCCTATCTCCTGTGTGGTGTTCTCCTGGAGTCACTGTGAACACCAGCAAAAAACAGGAGGAAAAGAATGCAGCTGACCCAAGCATCACAGCTGGTTCACCTCAGCAAGGAAGGAAGCACTGTAAACTATACAGCTGACTGTAGTGACATCTCAGAAGAGGGGAAAAAAAAAACCCTGAAGAAATGCTGTGCTGTATGCACTGGTCTGCAACAGACCTACCAAGAAGCTATGGGATTTGCAGTGGGATTCAGGTTTTGGGTTCTTGCACTCCTTCCACCTTTCTTATGTTTTCTGGAGAGAGATTAAGCTTTTTTAAACCTTTAGTACAAAGAGAAGGCTTGATGTGATAGAAGGGAGGTGGTTTGGTGTTTTCTTTTGTGGTGTGTAGATCCGTACTCTAATTCACTGTGAGTTACTGAGTGTACCAGAAAATAATTTGGCTTTAACCTCTGGCCTATGGCGTTAATTTTTATCATCTGTGAAGCTACAGATAAAATGAGATCATCCTATTCAGTTATGTTCAGCTGGTATGTTCACTAATGTTATCCCTATCCCCAGTAATGAGTCCCTTCAAAATGTTTTACAAAATACACAGGAAATAGACTTCAAATAATAAATACATGTTAAGCAAAGAACATGATGGCCTTTTTTGAAAGTATTATGACACGAACAAGATGAGAGGAGTAGCTAATATATAATTTATACAAGTACAATGAGAAGTGGTTTGATGAGAATTTTGGAGTGGTTCCACCTGCACGACAACCTGGTTTTGAACATCTAAGGTTGTCTTTCATTTGAACACAAACTAGGACAGAGCAAAGTTTTCCGAAAATACAGAGGAAATGGAGACAGACTGAAATGAAAAGATTCATGCAGGAATCCTTCCTTGCCTTGATCACTGCCCTGGGAAGGCATTCATCACATTTAGGCTCATATTAAGATGAAGAACTTTTACTGGCCTCCTGACTTGCCATGAACTTTCAGGTCTCTGGACTCATCCAAATCTGTATGTGAAGTTGGTGTTTCAATCTGCCCTCTGTCATCTCTCTTTACCTGGCCTTGCCCACGCTGCAGAGACCCACAGGGAGAGTATGATCCTTTCCCTCCAGACACAAAACAACCTTATGCACAGCAAAGAGGTACTTTCTTCTTTGTGGCTCAGCCACTCCATTGAATATGTCCAGCTGTCAAGACATGTCAGACTTTGAATGAATCTGCAGCTCTACAGCCACACAAATTACTTAAAAGATCTTGCCACCACATCAAGAAGCTGTGAGGATGGCAAAACAGTAAGGTACTCAACTATAACTTCCTTGATTTGAAGATTGTCAATGTATCTTGAAGAATGTGAGTACTAAGGACACTGAAGCAATATTCATAACGGGGTACATACAGTCAGATGAAGCATTTTGTTGAGTAAAGTCTCTTATTTTTGTCAGTCACAACATCCTTCTGGAGAAGTGGTCCAACTGCAAGATGAGCAAGTATGAGGTGTACCGGGTGAAGAACTGAAGGCAGGACTCAAATCTTGTAATGAAGGAGTAACATCTGGCTGAAGACCAGTCACCAGCAGAGCTCCTCAGGGCTCAGTTCTAGGGACAATTTTATTCCATATATTTATCACTTATCTGAATGCAGAGGTTGAATGCACCACAAGCAGGTTTGCTGATGATACCAAACTGGGAAGTGTTATTGAATCTCTTGAGGCACAAAAGGCTTTGTAGAGGGATCTAGGTAGATTGTAGCATTGGGTAATCATCACTGGTGCGAAATTTAATAAGAACAAATGTCAGATTCTGCACCTGGGAAGGAGTAACACCAGGCAGGCACAAGTCTAACTGGGGAGAGGAGTGGCTGGAGAGCAGCCCTGCAGAAAGGGATCTGGGGTGCTGGTGGACAGCAGGCACCACGTCGGTCAAGGGCAAACCNTCAGCAGGAGGGCAAACCCCATCCTGGGGTGCACCAAACCCAGCACAGCCAGACAGCAGGGGGATTGTGCTGCTGTAGTTAGTGTTGGTGAGGCCTCGCCTGTAGCACCGAGAGCAGCTCTGGGCCCCACCATTTAGGAGGGATGTGAAGGCTCTTGGGTGCTTCCAGAGCAGGGCAGCCGAGCTGGAGGAAGGGCTGGAAGGCCTGTCCTGTGAGGAGCATCTGAGGAGTCTGGGTTTGTCCAGTTTGGAGAAGAGGAAGCTGAGGGGTGACCTCCCTGCTCTCTGCAGCTTCCTGAGGAGGGGAAGTGGAGAGGGAGATGTTGATCTCTTCTCCCTGGGATCCAGTGACAGGACACACGGGAATGGCTCACAGTTGTGCAAAGGAAGGTTCAGACTTGACATTAGGAAACATTTCTTTACTGAGAGAGTGGTCAAACCCTGGAAGAGGCTTCCCAGAGAGGTGTTGGTGTCTCAAGCCAGTCAGTGTTTAACAGGTGTTTGGACAATGCCCTCCACAACATGCTTTAGTTTTTGGTGAGCCCTGAAGCTGCCAGGAAATTGGATTGGATGTACCTGTCTTCCAACTTTCTATTTTGTTCTGCTCCATTCTATTCTACTCTATTCTAAATGGGTATTTATCGTATAGTTTCATGCATTATTTCGAAAAAATGAACAGAGCAGCCTCTAACTTCCAATAGAGAAACAAAAGAGTTCTCCATTCAGCAGTCCACTACCGCATTGGATGTTCATGCCCAGGCACTGGAGCAGTCAGCTTTGCCCATGACAGTGACTGGTAAATAATGTCCATGTCTTTAATCTTGTCTCACAATGTTTACCAACTTATTTTCTCCCCTGTTGAGTGTAGGAGGGAAGTGAGAGGGCAGCTGGGTGGTCATCTGGCAGCCAGCCAAAGTCAAACCCCACAATTACTGTCCCCAAGACCAGACTAGAGCTAATTTTTCAGAGTTTTACTCCTATGAATAAGTTGCCTTCAACTTTTACTTGACCCTTGGGAAACTGTGGAGCAAATAATACGATAATGGCAACATATTAATTGTACTTCCAGTCAGTATGGGCTCTGAGGACAGATGATTCGTTTGTTCACAAGTGCTATTTTCAGAGCCTGTGAGTAATATATCGCTTGTGAATCAAAAGCTGGGAAATACTGATATGACACTGTAAATGTAAAAAAAAGAAAAAAAATTTCCAATAATGACTTTAAAATGCTGTCAAATCAAATATAGTGCAGATGAGGAAGGAGGATGGGTTTATAATTTTCCATCTACATACTAATTAAGACTCTATTTTTTTATAGTCTGAAGCCTTTCATGCTGATAGATCACAAGTTGTGTGTCAAAAAGTAATATAAAATTGTCTGAGACTCAAAATAAATCTCCTCAAACTGGAAACAGTTCTCTTTTCATCTCCAAATTATTTCACACACAGTGCATCATGAAGTCTTCAGAACATTTAATCCTAATGAAGTCAAATCATCTCAGACATTTTAAGACACTCCAGCATTTTAGGATTTGTCTCAGAGGCTGTTATTCAGGGAAGCACGACAGTCCTGAACACTTCACCTCTCTTCCCCCACATGAGGTTCTAGTATTAAGATGTGGAACTAAATTCACTGCCAGCCACCATTACGGGGGCAATGAGGTAAGTAAGTAGATCATGGGAAGTGACTGGCAAGTTTTGTATCCTATTTCTTATTCTGCCACAGTTTTCCTATGTGACTATAGGCTGTCTTATCCTGTCTGTGCCTCATATTCCCCTTCTGTGCATGTAGATAACAGGGTTTTTTTCTCTCTTCATGGTAACATGAATCTAAATTCATTAATCTTTAGAAGTCACCTTGTTCTATAAGAATCACACTTGCTGTGTATAGCTCACTCAGTAAACTCAGAAAAGTCTCACATTATTCTTTTTTCTTCTTCCCTGCACATTTGAAGTAATTGCTATTTCAGTGTTGGCTAAGACTTCCTCTACAAGACAGCAGAAAAGCCCTCTGTCCTTCTCTCACTTGTGGCTGTGAGTGCCAGTGCCAACATTAAAGCTTTTCCTTGAGCAGAGCTGTTTGAGAATTAGGGACTACAAGACAGAGAAGGGGTGGCTCACCTTTTCAACTAACTCCAAAAGATAAGTATTAGGAACCAGTACCGAGGAATCCCTTTCCCAGTTCATCTATTTGTTGCAAAAATTGCCCCACTAATGTATATGAAACTTCTTTACAGTTAAATACGAAAAGTGGGTTATTTTAGGAACAGGCAAGTCAAATGATCAGCAAACAGCAGACTGGAATGTCTGATTTGAGAAGTAACATTAAAACACTTTCGTTGACAAGGAATCCAAATTTCATGGCTTACTGGGTTCCTGGAGTGCTGTACCTGTAAGTGGTGCACCAGCTTAAATGGGCAGGAGCAAACTGAAATAATGGTATTTCACCGTTCTCTTGCATTCAAATCAAAACTTTAATCTGCAGCCTCTGATTTTAATGATGGTAAAATAACTTTAAAGAAAAAGTGCTTTTTTTTGACTTGAATGCTATTCCTCTTATGAAAAATGCTTTGAATGTGAACTGCACGAGCCTTAAGGAGGAAACACAGGATTACTTTGTGCTTTGCATCTGAGGACCTGGAGAGTGGCAGGTAGAAATAATTGACTTTTCATCAGTAGAGGTTCCCACGGGAGTAGAACTTATCTAATAATCACACTCCAACTTGCCCTATGTAGCCCACCCTAGTACTGACAATCCTAAATCACTAAGTATCTAAACACTCAAAAGGCAATGCAGAAAAACAGTAAAATGACACCGGCCAAGTGCACCTTTCTTTGAGTCTTAACTCTGTGTTATGGTTCTCTTCTTTTCAAAACCACAGCTTCACCAAGCTGTTCCTACCAGTCCCTCCATCATTTGTACTTCATTCAACATAACTACATGAAAAACATAACTTCATGAAATTGATACAACTTGATTTCACACAGACAATTTCCAACATCTACTGCTAGCCCCTGTACAGAAAGTGTCATGATAGATCTAAAGCACCTGTCAAAATAATATATTTGCTTTTCAAAGACTTGTCAGTGCACAAAACATTCTGGAACAACATAAGGCATTACAGGGCCATTTTTATTATATGTTAATTATACTGAAAAGTGACTTTAGCTAACTTTAAACACCTAGATTATGACCAAACAATTTACTTGAGTAAAGAACTTCATTCTGAAAATTTACCAAGAAACATAATCATAACCAACTCAAATTTACATCGATGTACAAAGTGGAGAATTAGACACAGGAAAAATCCACAGGGAATACAGATTTTTAATTAACGAATATTAGGAACTACTTTCCAAATTAACTGCAGCTGAGAGAGTACTTCTCAGGTAGTAAAGGAATATTGTTTGCGACAAGCAATTTGTGCAATTACTGCTAAATAATCCCACTTTGCAACAAGGCAGTTTGTATGTTTCTGAGAAAAGATGAGTGAATATTAAATTTCGGAAGTCATGTCATTTTGCAAAATTAGGTAACATATGCCCTAGTTCTTGAAAAAACTGACATGAAGTTATTTTGATACTGATTTCCTATAATAGAATGACACTTTCTGCAACCACCATAGTAATGCCACATTGTCTTTTGGTTGTATTTCAAAATGGAACCACCTCTCTGAATACTCTGAACGATGTTTGCCTGCAGGCTAGAATCCTGCAACATACACACAGGTAGAAGAGGAATATACTGTACTTTATGGATTGCAACAAGAGTATAAATGTACATTTTGCCAAAGAAAAAAGCAGACAACACCTAGCAGGGTTCAGGTGGGCAAAAGAGAATATTTTCATTTATATGGGCAGTGAAAGAACAGATTTACTTCTTTCCTTAGGTACTTTGATGGTCTGGGTTTGTATGTCCTAGATATACTTTCAAAATCTGAGTTACACATTCAAGGCTTATGTTTTCCCCAAGTGATCAAAATCTACAATAGGCACCAGTTTTCAGGAATCCTCTGAAGTACCTAAAGAAATTTTCAAGGTGTCTGCAAGAGTAAGAATCACATTCTCTATGTAACATTTTCAAACAGTTGTTTTGTGGATTTTTTTTCTTATGAAGAAACATATATCAAGCAAGCGAAACTATTCCTGTATCAATACTTGGAAAAAAACTGTTCAAATGATCTCTTATTTTCTATTGTTCCTTTAGTCTATAGGAAGCCTCAGAATCTTTTTTTTTCTCCCCAGATTTGTAGCCCTTGTATATTTAAACATGAGTAGACAAAGTGCACAGTACACCTCTGAGAGAGAAGTTGAGCCTAAGCAGCAAAAAGAGCACATCTTTTACAGCATGTTGATGCACAGGTGGGAGAGAGGCCCCTGGCCCTGTTCAGTTCCTTGAAAGCAGCATTATGGGCTTTCTCCCAGCCTGGGATCCCATTTACCAGGCACAGACAGCTGGCAGCTCAGGCTGGTGGCTGCATCACAACATCTTTTCACTCCATGCCCACGTGCCAGAGATTGTTAGACAAATGCATCCAGAACGTGAATCAGCAGCCAATTGTGCAAGTGCTGCATGCAGCGTGGGAAGCAGCAGCTGCCCACAGCTGCCCCTGTTGGTCCCTACACACTGGAGGCACTTTTGCTGCAAGACCCCTCGTTTAAACTTCTAGTGCAGGAGAATTGCTGCAGTACATAACTCAGGACTTACAACCCAAGGTCCCACACAGCTATGCTGGACTTTGCACATGGATAAAACCTGGTGAGTTGACTCTGTCTACCCAACCTTCAACAACTTGAGTGCAGTGTTGCAACAGCAACTGGGACAGCTCTATGCTCAGGCAGAGCATTGATGGTTTGAAACATTCTCTACCTCTTTGGAAACACACTAGTAGGAAAGGTTGAAGTTAAAACGTGTACGTGAAACGTACAAAGCTTGTTTTATGCGCTTTTTAATTCAACAAATTTTGTTCCCTACCATCCCTCAGCCATGGGACTGCATGGAACCCAAAGAGGCGTGTGCACACATAAATGCATTTCTGTTTTCTAGCTAGACTAGATCTCTTAATACATACCACATGCATTTCCCTGACATAGTGATGTGGAAGATTTGTGCAATTTACTCAGTACAGGTCAACCCTTTAGGAATATGTTCCCTCTTACTAAAATGTGCAAAATACAGAAACAATCCTAATAGCAGCATTCATATAACCTGCAAAGGTGCCTCTCATCTTCCTCGACCTTTTATATTTGCTTGTTAGATATTTCTTTGATTTTAGGGATATGCATTTTGCAAGAGCACAAATGCTTAACAGAGCTCCTCTTATGGGATCAAGGTGATGAAACCCTGAGAGGTTACTGAGAGATACAGTTTTTCTAAAATGTTGGTGCTGCAGCTGCTGCTTCCAGATAAAGGGCAAGTTTGCCTGTAGTTTTTGCCAACAGTAGTTAATATGAATTCTGGCAAAGGCCCCAATTTCTATTCAAAGACAAAGATTGAAGGGAGTTGGCACTGCTTAAAAAGTGTTGCTACAAAGACTACCTTTTCAAAAATATTTTATCCGTTCCTGATTATATTTAATATATATACATATATCTGCCAAGGTTTTAAGTTTATACTGTCAGCCTAATAGACTCTAACTAGGCAGAATAATATGGCAGTGTGAGTCATCTATTTTCTGTCATTCTGTTGTTTGGCTGCTTGAAACAAACATTTGTGGCCAGGACAGAAAGATGAAGAATAGTCCAGGCATGAAAGGAAGAAACTATGACATGAATAATGTTATTAATTTGTAAATTTGTCATAAAGATTTCTTACAAATTTTGTTTGTAAGTGGTTTTTCAAATATCTATCTTCAGGGAAAGTTATCATGGATTATCTTCCTTGCTGTCTTGGGGTTATCAAGACAAAATCCTCTCACTTCTCCCATTTATTTCTATTAAAAAAATCTGAGAATCTTATCTTGGCAGGTGTTGTTCTCAGAAAGTTGTAGCATCTACTCCTATATTTAGACATCCTATACCTTGACAGATTGTATTCTCTGTCTGTGCCTGCCTACAATCTAATTTTCCTACAATGTAGTTTTCCTGCTCCTCTTCCTTAGAAGTATATAGCAGAAAGGGCCGTGGCATGGGTGTGATGTGGTTTATTTGTTTGTACTTAAAAGTATGTGTATGAATCCTGTTTGGGAGCCATCCCCCAAAATACTTCACATTAAAAAAAAAATCTTCCCATCTTTTCTAACAATTTTAAATTACTTTAATAACTTCTAAATTACTGTGGTTAGTTTTATTATAAATCCTGTCCAACACCATTCTTCAACATAGATTAAATGATGTGAAATCTGTTGACAAGCCTTGATTGGAAATAATGAACACAGTTAAAATCAGGAACTACTTAAAATGCCATATTTCTATGCATTAAAGTCTTCCCATACTTATTCTCCTTTCTTTCTGTCTTTACAATGACTGTGACCCCTTTAGCCAAAACATAAACCAAAAATTATGAAGAAAAAAATTGTCCCATTTTGGGAGTATTGGGTAACAGTTCTGATGTCTTGTCACATATTCAGGTACAAAACTTGAGCATTGCTGTAGACTGGCCAAAGGCTTCCTCTGCTCATTCCAGCTGTAAATGTGTACCAGTCACTTGGACTGGTCCATCAAAAACTGCGGGTTTGATGCTTCCCACACCACTCCTTTGCACAGCATTGCAAGCGAGCCTCTGAGCTCTGGAAAATAATTATTGAGGTAAACGGTATGTCTGCATGGCATCACCCAGCCCACCTTGGGCTATGTGAGAGAGAGGAAAGAGGCACAGCTCCAGCCCTGCAACAAGCAGTTCCTTGATAATGCGTGTGGCAGCCAAGCTGACCTTCACTGTTACCTGCTGTGTCCTGGTAGCAGGCAGTTGCTGGCTGCAAATACTCACAAGCGTGCTTCAAGCTGAATTCTTCTAATGTGACCAAAACTTGACTGATACAGATTTGCTTGTGTTTCACACTCCTTTCAGCTGTGAGACTTCTAAAAAGCTATTGCCCCTTTCCTGACTCACAGTATTTGAGTGTGACAAGGGTGTGTTCAGCACACAGTAGTACATCAAATGGATCACAGTCTGTGATCTTAAAAGTAACATAACTACGCCCAGGATGGAAAGCAAACTTTCTGCATAGATAATAAATGAGGAACAGAAGATGGAATCTTTGAGATTAAATAAAAGGTCACATGCCCAGCCTTTAATTTTTAAGGGATTAGAAGTACATCTGCCAGGTTACAAAAATCTGCCGTAAAGATGCCCAACCAAATTCATGGGCTCATGAGAACAAACATTTATGAGCACAAGTGTTTATCTCTTGTTATGATGAGGAGAGGGTTTAAGAAACTAGTATTGATTGGATGCTTCACTTTTTACAGAATCACAGAATATTCTGAGTTGGAAGGGACCCAACAAGGATCATCAAAGTCCATATCCTGGCCCTGCACAGAATAGCCCCAAGAGTCACACCATGTGCCTGAGAGCATTGTCCAAACACTTCTCAAACTCTGGCAGGATGGTGCTGTGACCATGTCCCTGGGGAGCCTGTTCCAGTGCTCAAACACCCTCTGTAGGAAGAGCCTTTTTCTAAAATCTAATGTGAATCTCCCTTGACACAACTTCAGGCCATTCCCTTGGTTCCTGTCACTGGTCGCCAGGAAGAAGAGATCAGTGTCCGCCCCTCCGCTGCCCTTTTTGAGGATGTTGAAGACCCCAGTGAGGTCTCCCCTCAGTCTCCTCTTATCCAGGCTGAACAAACCTCAGCTGCTCCTCCTATGCCTTCTTCTCTAGACCCTTCATTATCTTCATGACTCTCCTTAGGACACTCTCTAAAAGCTTTATAACCTTCTTATCGTGTGGTACCCAAAACTACCCCCGGCACTCGAGGTGAGGCCACGCTAGAGCAGAGCAGAGCGGGACAATCCCCTCCCTGGCCCGGCTGGCCATGCTGGGCCTGATGCACCCCAGGACACGTTTGGTCCTTCTGGCTGCCAGGGCACTGCTGACTCATGCTCAGCTTGCCAGTGACCAGGACCTCCAGGTCCCTCTCCACAGCGCTGGTCTCCAGCCTCTCATTCCCCAGTCTGTCCATACATCAAGGGTTGCCCCATCCCAGGTGCAGAATCTGGTACTTTCTCTTGTTGAACTCTAAACAGTTGGTGATTGCCCAGCCCTCAGATACATCAAGGTCTCCCTGCAGGGCCTCCCTGGCTTTGAGGGAGTCTATAGCTCCTCCCAGTTTTATATCATCAGCAAACTCACTTAGTGTACCTTCTAGTCCTGTGTCCAAGTCATTTATGAAGGTTTTGAAGAGCACAGGGCTGAGGGTGGAGCTCTGTGGAACGCCACTAATTACCTTTCTTCTGATCTTGCAAGACTCATAACCTATTTTGAGAATCACAGTTCTACTTTGGAAGCAACTATGATAAATAGTTAAAGGAGACCATGTTACCAGAAACTAATTTCTCAACTCTGCTGGCAGTCAGGAGCATTGTAGTTATGATGCCCACCTAAGAGTTGTATTGACCTCAGGAGTATTGTGCAGTCTTTAATCAAAACAACAAAAAGAGCTTCTTACAGCCATGTAACCCTGTGAAATTAATTATTTGAAATTATGAAAAAAGCACACAAGCATGCATAATATAGACAGGATTTCCACAGATACATTGAAAATAAGACTAGCCCAAGATGTCTGTTTAAGATAACTTCTATTTTGATTTTGTCTGGTTTGTTTGCTTGTTTATACATGATTTTCACATAATGGTCTGTAAAGAAGAAATTTGCTACAAGGCAACTGTAATTTCTTTGTGAATTACTGAAAAAAAAAATCTAGAGAGAATAATTAGTAAGTCATCTACTTCATTTTCTCCTAAGGTGGTAACCCCTTCGTAGTTGCAGAAATTTTTAAGTATGGTAGTTCATAGCTAATCTTTAAATATCTGGATACAAAATTATTTTTAGTATTTTAAGTTCAATGTATGCTCAAACACAAAAACTGTGAAATGGAAACATAACAGTGCTGATATTTTTAGCACCATCACTTCATGGAAGGAGAAATCTTAATTGGCAAGTTATTAAAAAGTAAAAAAACCCATGAAATTAAGGATTTCCTAGGAAAGAATTTTTAGAGACTTGAATGCAAGTGTTGTAATGCCTAAAAATAGATTATTACTACACATTAACTAGAGAATCTTTATGCTGAGAGAGAAAGAAAAATTATCGCAGGTCAGAAGACTGTGAAACATGTGCCCTCTGTTCTCCTACCCTCCCCTTAATTATTGACAGCCTGTCACTTAGGTGCCATGGTATGATGAATAATAAAACAGGATCCAAACTGCATTCTGCTCTAGCATTTATTCTTCCAAATCAAATACTGCCATCTTCAGGCAGACCATACTTCATGCTTACAAGTTTGAGGGTTTTTTAATTACTGAGGAGGTCATCACCTCAAACAAACAAAAAACCTGTTATTTTGAAGATCTTCCAGGTAAGGGATTGATACCTTGCATAAGATAGAAAGGGATCTTGAGAGTTTACCTTCTACCTTTGGGAATAGGATTACCACTACCTAAACACACCTAGATGCTATTTTGTGCAAAACATTAATGAAAACATTCAACTATTTCCCTTGTTGTAATCAGAGAAAGGTAGTTAAGATTACAGCCATACAAGAGACCCTAACTGCTAAGCACTTCTGAGTATGCACACTGCGTGTTGTCAACACACAGGCAGGTCCCTGAGGAAGCAGAGTGCAAACTACTGCAATTAAATGGATTGACATTATGTGTCATATTTATGTTTTTTAGTTCCCTTCCAGCAAAGTAGAACTTTAAGGTGGCATTTGAACATCAGATGATTATATCTCCAGAGCAAATCAGAAAAGGCAATTTACCCCTGCAAAACAGATAAGTGCACAGTACACACTACCCAAATATTCAGCAGAGTAGTAACATTAACTTCCCTTTGCTTCTGGCAGGGCCCTAACATTGAGATTCAGCCAGGAGAAACACAGCCTGCATTCAGCCATGAGAATCACATAAAGAATTAGTACAATGGTTGTAATGAAGACTATGACTAAAGACAAGCACCCAAGCCTTTCATTTAAACACTGCTGGTTTTGGCTGAGGTAGAGTTAATTTTTTTCACATTGTATGGAGCT
>WBMZ01014014.1:0-178430 GCA_013400975.1 Atrichornis clamosus | reverse complement strand
GAGGCTGGGGGTGCCTGGAAGACTGGGAGGAGACACAGCCAGGACAGCTGACCACAACTGACCAAAGGGACATTCTGGGCCATGTGACACCATGGCCAGTGTATAAAGTTGGAGAAAGAAGGAGGAAGTGCGGGAGGTTTAGAGTGATGGTCTTTGTCTTACCAAGTCACTGTTATGTGTGGTGGGGCCTTGCTCACCTTGGGATGGCTGAACACTTGCCCAGCCGTGGCAAGCAGTGAATTCATTCCTTGGTGTGTTTTGCTTGTGTGCGTGGCTTTTGCTTCCCCTACTAAACTGTCTGTATCTCAACCCACGAGCAAGGCTAGGCAAAGAGAATCTTCTGATTCTCTCCGCAGCCCTACCAGTTGGGGAATGAGCCACCATCTGCCTCGGGCTTGGCTGCTGGCTGGGGTTAAAGCATGACAGACACTGAGACACATTTAATAGAATTTTTCAGTAGAGTGCAAAATGGGATACTTCTATTTTAATTTTCTTTTTTTCATAATGTGAACTGCTGCTGTTATCTTACTATGCTGGAAGGATATGGTATTTGATAATACAGAAATACTGTATTTAGTGCAAACACCAGCCAACAAAAAACAAATCAAGAACAGCCAGATCCTGACTGCCAGTTACAAATAAGAATGCAAGTCAGTTAAAATTAGGTAGACTTTTTATATTACTTAATGTCCTACACAGAAAAAAATCAAATTCTAGATTATGTCCTCATAGACTTCATGATGTTACACTTTAGTTTGTGCTGTGTCTAAAACTGTAATCTGTTACTAGGTGTGATCTTTCTGATTTCAGAGGAAGTCTTAGCTCTTCTCTATGCTGGAATATTCTTTTATATTTTCATATGAGGCTTTGATGTTGGGAAACTTATCCTTTAAAGTATTCCTCCCACCCTCCAAAGAATCAAATTTTTTCAGAAGAATAGTATCTTTAGAAATTTTATGATATAATTCATCAAATATATAATGACTTCCAAAATCTGCTCCCCAACTTTTCCACCTAATTCTCAAAAATATAAACCTCCCACACTGCACAGACTGAGATTTGAGTCTCTACTTAAAGTTTTCAGGATAAGGGCCATAAGACATGAGCCTCCTAAAATTGTTTAATCTCTGGATTTACTGTAAGAGGGGGCCTATCTTACCAAATTATTATTATATTATAATTATATTATTATATATTATTATTATCTTACCTATCATTTTCCAAATGGTTTTTTTTTTCCTATTTCTGCTTAGGCCTTTCAGCCTTCCTTTTAAGTCAGAAAAAAAGATTTATGCATTCTTTCAGTCTCTTATATGTTTTCTGTTTTAATTTCCTAACATTATGAACAAACTTCTAACTTAAATTGAGTTCTCTATTGAATAGATTTAGTAGTGCTCTAATTATCCCTCTTGGATGTCTCCTTGCTTTACTACAATGTATGCGACATGGAACATGAATGTTGTTGAATTATCAGTTGGAGTTTCCTCATTCCAGAAGTTTGCCTCCTGGTCCACCAGGAGTGGCAATGTATGACTGTCATTGAATCTGCTTCTCCCACATTTTGCTCTCTGAAATATGAAAATTTGACATTGCAAATTGCTGTGTAGCAAAGCCAGTATGAATTTTCATATGAATTTTTAATATTATGAAATATCAGATAGTGGTGATACTTGATGAGGTGAGGGTGGGGAGGAGGAGATAGAGAAAGAAAATATTTTTGTGTATGCTGAACAAAGGATCGAGGAGTTTAAAGGTTTCTGTGAACTATCAGGTAAAACTTTATATAGACACTTGCCTTCACTCATGTTTTCTGTAATAAAGCATGTAAGTGACCTAAGTGTGATAACCTGTGGTTATTAATCTTAGTATATCACATATATTCATCATAGGCCTAAATAAACGTTATTAATCATCAATCTTTCAGAATTAGAAAAAATAACATACAATGCAGGAAAATTAATTTTGTCAAAATAATGCTTTTGAAACACCCAGCTTAGTACTTGCTCTAAAGGTTATAGAAATTAAAATGCAGGCAAAAGAAGATAGCTGCATCCTTTTCTCCAGCTGCAGTACTGGGTGAAGAACTGAACATAATCAGCCGGCTCTTAAGAGGGTAACCCTTTCTTTCACTGTACAAAAGTACAGAAAAAGTTTACATGCCCAAATATACTTTCACACTTGCAGATGAAAGGAAAGACTAATGAATAATTTCCAGGCATGGTCACAGTAATGACATGCACTTATTTAGGTGTCATCTTCCCAGCTATTTCACGGTTGGGTCCCTGTCCTTTCCTAGGTCAGCCCACCGCTTTCAAGCATGTATGCTGCAAATCACCACACATAGAGTATTTGAAGCTTCACATTGAAAATTTATCCTGATCTCCTTCTGTGAATCTGGAAGAGCTTTTTCAGGGTTGTTTCATATTTATAAATAAGAATGTAGGTCTTTTATTTCACCAGTAGGACTAAATACACCTCCTGTCATCCATCGTTTGCAGGAAATAAATGAGAAATAGTCTTCACTGTCTTACATGCTGATGTTCTGAGCAAAGGCCATTAAGTTCACCATTTCAGACTTTTCACTTTCCATTTTGCTATGAGAAGATCCCTTGGGGTTAACTATTTCGCTCAGTACACAGCAGAAGAGACAGCAGTGCCTTTCATCTGGCACCTCCTCTACTTGCCCCAGAAACAGGCTCACCTCTGTTTTTATTCCAGAGTCATGAGAACAAGGTAAAACGAGAAAAACTTTGCAGATGCATATTTAAAATCAGAGGCTGAAGGAAGCTATCTGCTCTCACCTTTTTATTTTTCCTTCCTTCCCTTTTTCCTCCCTCCTATGCCTGAAGTTCCTTATCACTGCTCATCCAGTGCAGCACAGCGCACACTGTCTTTATTGTTGTCAGCAACTACTTGCTCTTCTCTGTGGCAAAATCAGTCAGGAGGAAGGGTACTTTCTGCATCCCCAGCACCCTACCTGAGCAGAAGCCAGCATGATCCAGGGAGTGGGTTAACCCAATCTAGTCTTTTAGCTGAGATCTACTCTCTACCAGCAATACCTTACTGTTCCATAGTGGTGTAACATTTGAGCTTGATAAAAATTGTGTCTTCAGGAATGGAGAACTGGGGAGCCTCTGTTTATACTCATGTAGACTAAGGGCACTGTTGTGGTTCAGCCCCAGCCAGGATTTCAACCCTACACACAGCCCCTTACTCACTGCTCCCAGTGGGTTGGGGGAGAGAATTGGATGGGAAATGATAAGAAAACTCCTGGGTATAGATAAAAACAGTTTAATGGGTAAATGTGCAAGCACAGTAAACCAAAGAATTCATTCACCCCTTCCCATGGGCAGGTGGGTGTCCAGTCATCCCCAGGAAAGCAGGGCTCCATCACATAATGGTGACTTGGGAAGAAAAATGCCATCACTCTGAATGTTTCTCTGTCTTCCTTCATCTTCCCTGCGTTCCATTGGTGAATGTGATGCCACTTGATCTGGGGTATCCTGTCTCTGCTGTGTCCCCTCCCGGCTCCTTGTGCACGCCCAGCCTGCTCACTGGTAGGATAGGGTGAGAAGCAGAAAACCCCTCGGGTCTGTGCAAGCCCTGCTCAGCAGCAGACAAAACACCCACGTGCCGTTTTAGTCACCAACCCAAAACACAGCCCCGCACAAGCTACTGTAAAGAAACTTAAGTCCATTCCAACCCAAAACAGCACAATAATGAAACAAATAGGATTTTACAGAAGAACTTTTATGCTCTTTCTAAACCCAAGATGAAAATACTTCCATCTACTTCATGACATTTTGAACACACCATTTCAAAGCTACTGATGCTAAGCAAGCAAGGTTAAGCAAAGGGCATAAACATAGTAAATCACACAGTGTTATAACTCTATAACACAATGAAACTAATTCTATTTTAAACTTACTTATTTAAGTTAAATAATATCTCTCAACATTGGCAATATGGCCAAAAATTATACCCAGTTTTCTAAAGGTCAGCCCTGAAATACAGATGAACATGCACATAAGAGGTATCAGGACTAGATACAATTAGGTAACTTATTAAAAAAATCTTTCTTGTGTTCTCTTGTAGCTCAAAATTAAACACTGTATTAATCTTGGGTCACCAGTCTTCGTGGCCTATTTAAATATACATAGAGATAACACTGAAAAATGTCATAATCTATTGCTATATGTATAATAAACCCTTACTATCATAAATTGAGGGGATTTTACTTCTTAATTCCTAGACTAAGTTGTAGTAGCTTTCAGGCTTCTCATATTACTGGTTTTATGACTTCTAATTTCATGAAATATAAGTAGTGATAATGAAGAAATGAACTGTTAGCTATATCTGCCTTCTGACGTTAATGTAGTGAAGATTTCATAGCTGATATTTAGTCATGTAATATTTCATTCTGCTTCTACAGTACAGCAAGTGGTTACCGCGCTTCCCTTTCATGGTGCAACAGCGACACCCAGTGCTAAAATCCTTGCATTGACCAAAAACACCCCGTGCTTCCTTGTGCTTCTCATCATTCACCATTGTAATTTAAAATTTGTACAGCTCTTGCAGACTATTAGAAAAAGAACAGGCTACCGTCTCAAAAAAACGATCTAAAACTTCCCTCTATGTTTGCATTAGAAAGTTTTGCTTAGATTACTAAAAAGAAACCAAAGCTTAGGTATGGTGCTCACACCGTTCTCTTTTTGAATAAGATCTTGATTAGACTGAATTTGTTTTGCAGTTCAGAAATTGTGGCAGGTGGTGTTTAGAGAGAAGTGTGCTTCAACTTCAGATGGACGACTGGAAACAATGGAAAGAATTTCTCCATCTGCCTACAAAAATCGCAGATCTTTGGGGAACTTTGAAGATCTACTTGATTGAAACAGCTAGATGCCTAGACACAAATATGTAGGATTAAGTAATAAATATATTTGAAAGTATTTGGGATTTGGGTAAAGGCTGTCTCTGGTCACAGCTGGTGAGGCCTGTCCTGCCCTGCCTGGTGTCCTGACTCCCATGGCACCCTGACAGTATCATTGCCCTGGAACTTAACAGTGATAAAAGTTTATACACGTGGCAACTCCAGAAATACTATGATTTCTGATACACATTATGTCTGCTAACAGTGGCCCAGCTGTACAAAGCATTTAATCCTGAGATAACACTGGCATAAAAACAGTGCAACAATCTCCTTTTTTTCATATCTCCTTTTACGAGCAGGTGAACCACCAGGCAGAGGAGAAAGGCTGTGAATGTCATCTACCTGGACTTCAGCAAAGCTTTGACACCATCTCCCTGGAAAAGCCAGCATCCCATGGCTTGGACAGCTTCACTTCTGGCTGGGTTAAGAACTGGCTGGATTGCTGGGCCCAGAGAGTGGTGAATGGTGCTGGATCCATCTGGTCACTAGTGGTGCCCCCTGGGATCACTGTTGGGGCCAGAGCTGCTTAAGATCTTTACTGATGACCTGGATGAGGGAATTGAATCTACCATTAGCAAATTTACAGACAACACCAAGTTGGGTGGGAGTGTTGGTCTGTCACAAGGCAGGAGAACTCTGAAGAGATCTGGAAGGCTGGATCGATGGACCAAGGCCAGTGGTCTGAGGTTCAACAAGTCCACAACAACCTGACACAGGCTGGGGCAGAGTGTCTGGAAAGCTGCCTGGTGGAAAAAGACCTGGGGGTGCTGGTCAGCAGCAGCTGAACGTGAGCCAGCTGAGCCTAGGTGGGCAANGTGGACAAGAAGGCCGAGGGCATCCTGGCCTGTATCAGCAACAGTGTGGCCAGCAGGACCAGGGCAGTGACCGTCCCCCTGTGCTGGGCACTGCTTAGGCCACACCTAAAGTGCTGTGTCCAGGTCTGGGCCCCTCAATTCAGGAAGGACATGGAGGGGCTCGAGCATGCCCAGAGAAGGGATAGGAGCCAGGGAAGGGTCTGGAGCACAAGTCCTATGAGGAGCAGCTGAGAAATCTGGTGCATTTAGCCTGGAGAAAAGGCGGCTCAGGGGTGACCGTATCACTCTCTAAAACTCCCTGACAGGAGGTTGTAGCCAGGTAAGGGTCAGGCTCTTTTACCAGGGAACAAATGACAGGACAAGAGAACACAGTCTTAAGTTGCATCAGGGGAGATCTAAGTTGGACACTAGGAAGAATTTCTTCACAGAAGGGGTGATTAGAATGGACTGCCCAGGGAGGTGCTGGAGTCACCTGGAGATGTTTAAGACTGAATGTGGCACTAAGTGTATGGTCTAGTTGACATGGTGGTGTTTGGTAAAAGGTTGGACTCCATGAACCTCAGAGGTCTTTTCCAACCTAATTGATTCTGTGATCCCTCTACTTGGAGGGAAAATAATAATACCAAATATATTTACGGCAAACACAGTTGTTGTGGTTTAACGCTGGCTGGCAACTAAGAAAAACACAGCTGCTCACTCACTCCGTCGCACTCCCCCACCCCAGTGGGATAGGGAAAGAATTGGAAGTGTAAAGTGAGAAAAAAACTCATGGGTTGAGGTAACTAACAGCAGTTTAATAATTTATAAATAGTAATCATAGTAGTAATAACGAATTGCAAGGAAAAGAGAAAAATAAAATGAAAACAAAACAAAGAAGAAATACAACTAAAGAAAAACAAGGGATTAAAATGTAAAAAAAAAGACCAGCTGGAATTAAACCATGTCAGTTGTTTTTGGCACCCAGCGTAGTACATGAAGGGTTGAGATAATGGCAGATTTGATTGGAATGTGCTACATTGAATTTGTAGCTGTTATTGCTGTTTAGCTGTTAATTGGCAGGCTTCTGTGCTAGCCATGGGGCTTGCTTTCCTGACTGTCTGTTAGTCTGGTGCTTGTCAGTGGCTGCACGGCCGATCACCTCAGTGTGCTGTACCTGGGAACACTTTGGTGACAGCCATGGCGAAGTGCCTGGGCTGGTGGGTGGCCAGGGCAGTGCTGTGCTCCTGTGATGCCACACTGGACAGGCTGGAACTCCAGAGTGAACTTGAGTCCATGGGCCTGTGCCCTGTGGAGGAGTCCATGGTGGAGCAGAGACCCACCTGCAGCCCATGGAGGATCCCATGCTGGAGCAGGTGGATGTCCAAAAGCACACATGACCCCATCATAAGCGTGTTCTGGAGTACGGTCCTGGCAGGACCTGTGGGCTCATGGAAGGAACTCTGGAGCAGTTCTTGAAGTACTGCAGCCTGTGTGAGAAGGACACACATTGGAGAAGTTGAAGGAGGCCAGTATTTTTTCTGAATGTTGCTCAGTTTGAAGATTTGACTTGGACTTCCACCTTGTAATGTTCTCTTAGTTTTTCCCTACTGTAATATAATTTTGCAGTCTGAGGGCGTGTGTGAATACACACAGGCAGGCAGCTGGGAAAACCACAAACCTATGGCTAGGGCATAAAGAGTGAATTTATGTTGATTGTCTCCCTGAAGCAACACCTGGGTGACACAAGTGGAGAGTGGGCAGTGTTAAACTTGGTCCATGTAAGAGGATCACTGGCTTGCTGTTCACACAAGGGTGACTTCCAGCTGCAAGGTCTCTTAATCCTCCTCAAAAGTCTTCTGCTTTTCAACACATTCTCCCAACAGGGAGGAAAAGACTTTGCCAAATTTTTTGCCAAAATTTGCTGCCATTTATATTGAAGAATGTCACCAAGTTATAAATCCAAACAGATTATTCTATTGCTCTAGTTTTATCCAAGGGTATATTTAGTACTTTTCTCATAGAAAACGTATTTTTACTGAGCTGCTGAAGACTAATAACAGAGGTAACAAACAAAAATAATAGCAGTACAGGTATTTTAATCGTAGCATAACTTGTCCCTGGGCAGCAGGCCAAAAGATGTGCTGCACAATATAAAATACTGTGCATTTCTTCTCCTGCCCTTTCTTATTTAATATTAGTACTGCCATATATACTCTAGATATAACTCATCCTCTCCTTTCCCAAGTATCTTTTACTACAGACAAAATTGCATATATATTTAAACCTATATATCTAAGCCTATATATCTTAGTCAACAGTTTATAACTGAATACTGAAATAAATTGTTTTTGCTAGGCACTGAACAGAGTCTTAATTAAAACATTGCAGCCCCAGCAAAGATGCACACACCCTGGGCACCTGCACCGAGGTCCAATACACTGCAGTTAGAGGTGAGCATCCTCAGGAGAGCATAGTGGGTCCGAGGTCCCATATGAGTCCTGGTTCTGGATATACTATGAACTAAAACAGCAGAACCAGCTATTTTCTGAAGCATGTTGGCAGGAAGATGGTGTTGACAGAGGAAAACTTGGAGGACTGCTCTTGGTAGTCTCTAAGCTTGTGTTGCTCTACCACTGCAAAACCTCGGCCACTGCTCTACATATAATCTGACACCAGTGGGCAGGGGTCCTCTCACATTTCCTTACAAAGTGCAACCCAGAAAACTTTTATTTCAGCTATTTGAAAATATGCATGCATTGCTACCGGAGATGGTCCAGCAGAGGCCACAGAGATGATGATGGGTCTGGAGCATCTCTCTTGTAAGGAGAGACTACTGGAGGTGGGCCTATTTAGTCTAGAGAAGAGTGAAAAGGGATCTCACTAGTGTGTGTAAGTATCTCCAAAGTGGGTGCTAAGAAGATGGTGTCAGACACTCTTCAGTGGTGCCCAGTGGCAGGACAAGAGGCAACGGCCATAAACTAAAACACAAGTTCTAACTCAACAAAAAAACTTTATGTCGAGGGTGGCAGAGCACTGGAACAGGCTGCCCCAGGAGGGTCGCGTAATCTCCCTCTTGGGAGACATTCCAAACCCACCTGGACGCGTTCCTGTGTCAGCTGCTCTAGGTGACCTTGCCCTGGCTCGGGGCTGGACGGGGTGATCTCCAGAGGTCACTTGCAACCCTAACGATTCTGTGATAACGCATACACGCATATATAGCAAGCGTACGGGCTGTATCCAGTCTGTCCATCCGTACTCACACGGATGTGAATTCCCACGGAGCCAGTGAGAGCACTCAGGTGACGCCCGTACCCGCACAGGGGCTCAGGGCGGGCACCTCACCCGCACCCTCCCCGCGGCGGAGCCTCCGCCGGCCCCACCGCGGCCGCTGGCGGCAGCACCGCCGGCTCGCGGAGCGCCGCCCCCGCTCCCCGGGGGAGGTCAGACCGGCGGTAGCGGAAGCTTCTCCCTCCCTCCCGGCGTCCCGGAACCAGCCCCGCCGCCGCCTGCCCCGGCCCGCCGGCAGCATGTCAGCTCCCGGCGCCGCCTCCCGCAGGTGACACCCGCCCTTCCGCTGCCGCCGCCTCCCCTCCTATATGGGCCACCTGCTCTCGAAGGAGGCAAGGAGCCTGAGCCGGGACCGCCGCCGCCCGCGGGGGAAGGTGCCGCCGCGCAGCCGGAGCTGCTTCCTGCGCGGGCCCTGCATGCTCTGCTTCATCGTGCACGGCGCCAGCCCGCCTGCCCCGGAGCAGCCGCTGCCCGCCGGGGACCCGCTGCTGCCTCCGCCCTACGTGTCGCTGACCGCCGCGGAGCAGCGCGTCGCCCGCCGCCTCCTCCGCCTGGCGCCCGCCGCCTGGGAGCCGCCCGGCCGCTGCCAGCGCCTTTTTCTCTCCGGCCTGCTGCCCTCGCCGGTGCGGGGCCTCCTGGGGCCGCCCGGCGAGGTCTCCTCCGAGATGGTGTGCAAGCGCAAAGGGGCCGGGCTGCCCGCCTGCCCGCCCTGCAAGCAGCCGCGCTGCGCCGCCGCCGAGCCCGAGCCCGGCGCCTGCCAGTGCCCGGCGGAGCCGCAGCTGCTCGCCCTGCCAGGCGCCGCGGGGGAGAGCGGCGGCGGCACCGCCGGGCACAGCGGCGGCGGACAGCCCGCCTCGCCGCCGCCTCCCGCGGCCCCGGAGGAGAAGGAGCAGGGCAAGGAGGAGGAGAAGGAGAGAGGCGGCGAGGCAGGCTGCGAGGAGCCGCTGGAGCACCCTGGCGACAGCTGCCGGGAGGTGCCGCCTCCGCCCGCTCCGGACATCAACCAGCTGCCGCCTTCCATCCTCCTCAAGGTGGGTCGGGATGGGGGGATGAACGGGCCAACCCTCTCCCTGCCGATCTGAGAAGGGGCTGTGCCTGCCTCGGGGAGTCCGAGCGGGTGCCGGCGTCCCCGGGCGGTCCCTGCGCAGAAGGGGAGCCGGAGGAGGCCGGCCCGCTCCGGGAGGGCCTCAGGGCCTGAACTGGGGAGATGCCTAGGACTGTGTGTGTGTTTTTTGGTTTTGTGTCGCTTTCTCCGACCCCATTTGCTTGTCGTTGTAAACGGCATTGTGAGCCATTACCTGGAGATGCGGACACACAAGTCAGCTCCAGAAGCTGCCTCGTAAATATTTGGACTGTACCCGTTAACTTTGTAATTTGCCCTTCACGGGTTGACTTTTACTTACATCACTGGTGGAGTAAGTGATGTGAGTAGACCTCCTTGGCAAGGGGGTCTGTCACTGTATTTAGTGCTTCTGTGTGGGTCAGAAGTGCACAGATGAGTTTTCAATGTTGATTATTAAATAGTTCGTATTGCTATGTTTTGTGGATCAGTTTTGGCTTTGCTGGTTTCACAGTCAGCCTGAGTATTTGCAGCCCTCTTGAATTATATGCTTTCATAACCTCTTACTCTGTATTTTCAAGGAACAATCTCACCACCTTCCCTTTTGCTGTATTTCTGTTCCTTTAATACTATTCTCTTTTGAGAACTACTTTGCATTTTTTAGCTACTTTCTTGATCACTGTGACTTCCTTCAGCTAAATATTAGCTACGAAGGTGAGTCTAGCTGGAACTGAAGCCCATGATGTCTTCCATAGTTTGATTTGAGTGTGCCTTTAAATTTTGGGGAATAAATTTTCAAGATTACAGGAGTTTTCTCTGGGTTCAGGTGGCAAAACTTAAAGCAGGACATGAGAGTTGGAGGAGTGAGAGACAGGTGACTCTTAGTGTTCTTCGTATTTTGCTAGTTGTATATCTAGTGTAGAAAGTACTTCCTTTACTCTTTTTCTTGTCAAACAATAACAACCTACCTACATGTCTGTCTTGCACATAAAACTAATTCTGTGGAAGGTTTGGTTGAGGGGTTTTTTTTGTTGTTGTTTCTTCGTGGTTTTTTTTTAATACACATGAATGTATTTGTAATGGTATGTCATGTTTCATAGATGTACTATGCAAATTAATATTAGGCAAATACTTAAAACTCATGAGCTGTCTTATCTGAATTAATCTCAGTGATTGCAGAATTGAAACTGTTTTGTAATTCTTCTCAAAAAGAATCCCTCTGTTTGCTACTGTTATTGGAAGATAACTTTTTTCTTTGATATTCAGTTGTTTTAGGATTTGAAACTGGATTCGCTTGATTAATGTGGCTTAAACACTTTTTGATCAACGTAGTACTCACTTTCACTTTTTCAAAAATACCATTCTGCTGTAAACCAGTTTTTTTAATAGTGAAGGATGTCATGTCCATTTTACCTGTGGGTTAGTTTAAATGTTGTTTAATCTTCTTTTCTATTTTATATTGACACAGTATCTAGTTCTTATCTCTACTTTTAAGGCTGTGGTTTTTTTGTTGGGTTTTTTTTGAGTGAGCCTCTCACTCACCACATCCACAGAGCAGTGGGGGTGAGAATTGAGGGGAAAAAAGTATGCCTTGTGAGTTGTGATAAGAACAGTTTAATAACTGAAACAAAATAAAATATACTACTACTACTACTAACAATATTTGTAATGAAAAGGAGAGAGAGAAAGGAATAATACCAGAGAGAACCTAAGTGTTGCACAATACATTTGTTCTGTACCAGCTGCAAAGCACTGTACTAGCAACTGAGAACTCCATCCTAGCTGACACCAGGACAGACGTCTACCTGCCCCAATGATTTTTATCTCTTTGTCCCTACAGTTGCCCTGTAGTCCAGCTCCTTCTGCAATGTTTTTGAACAAATAGGCCATTATTTCCAGCGTCTGGAGCCAACTTAACCACCTGTTGTTTCTGTTGTGGGCGGATTTTTTTATGTCGCCACCACCCACCTATCCCCCAAATTTGCCCTTAAATCCTTAGCTATACTTACGAATTCAGTTTGTCGGTTTGGGTTTTTTTGAGATTTTATATACCTATATAAGATACCTATATCTGTCTCCTACCTATTCCATTGTTTAGGAGTTTTTTGGCTGTTTCTCTGTTATGGAACTTTTAAATTCAGATTCCTAACCAGGCATCTTGTCAATTGGGTTATACAGGTGCCTAAAGGCCTTCATATGATGGGTTTTGATACAGATAGGATTATATTAAGGATATCCTTTCTCCAAAGGTGTAATTTTATTATGAGAGGGTGAGAGACAAATATACTCAAAATATTTACTAAACTTTTCACACTGGGTGGTGGAGACACAAACCTTAATACAAGGATAAGAGATTCCATCCTTAGAAGTCTCAGGAGACAGATCCTCCTGGTTTTTTGTCCTTCCCTTGATTCCCACGTGTGACCTCCTGATGCAGTGGTGCTGGCGCTGGAGTGGGTGTCACCAGTGTCTGTATGTGGCCTCGAGACAAGCCCAAAGAAACCCAGCAGGAACTTCTAAGTAAGAGCTGGCCACTTTGTCTTCTCAGGTGCTGTCTTGTTGCTACCAGTGCTTCAGTCTCTAAGCGAAGTCTTTGGGATGGGTGGAAGGGTTTGTCAGGCTGAAGTTGGCCTGCAGATCATTAGATGGGCCCTGCTGAGTTGGGAAGTTCATACTGCAGTATGCCAGTTGGTCGTGTTCCCTTGGCTGGTGAAGAGGTATCCTGGCTAATATGAAACAATGAAAGAACTGTGGTTCCACAATCAAACAAGCTTATGGGATTTGATTTTCACTAGGCTTCTGAAACATATATGAGAAGACAGTGTTATTCAGTGGGCAAAATTTCGTCTTTAGTCTTGTTAGAAGAGGATACTTACCTTTGACTAAAGGGTTATTGAAATCCATTCTCCTTAAAATTAAAGGGGAATTAAGGAATTATAGATCAGTCAGCTTGACTGTGACTAGATAGATATGTGTGAATTAATAAAAAAAAATGAAGGAGACCTGTTTCAAATCATACAATACAGAAGATTACAAGATCTTGTGCTATACACCACTAAGTTCTGAAAACATTGTACTGTATATCACAAATCTGTTTCTGTTTCATTTTCACTGCTATTTATTTCTGGAAAGCATAAGTAAAATAGAAAAAGAAATAAACCTTCCTGTTGTACCTGTTACCTATTCACAGTGCTGCTGTTTAATCAAAACAGTTGTAAAATGATCTGAAAACTGAGTTGTGAACTTAGGAGAGAATGCCAATTCGAACACTTCAGATGTGTAGAAACAGGTGTTGTGTGTGTAAAAACACATAAAGGAAATTCTTCACTGTGCTTGGTGCTTTTAAAGCCTTTGCTAGAGTACTGGTCAAACTGAATGACACTTCTTCAGAAAGAAGACTAAAATGTTATCTCTACTTAAGAGAAAATTGATAGAAAGTTCAACTGTGTTCCTGTACCTTGTCAAGTAAAAGAAAATAGTAAGCTTAATTTGGGTGAGATACTTAGAAAATGATACAGTGTAAGAATATTTAACTCTTGACAAAGGTGGTTTCCAGCCTGTTAGGTTATGTGAGGAGTTGGTATTTCTAGTCATTAGTTCTTTTTTTAGCAACAAGGGGAATGTCCTTATCTGGAATGTGTGGGGTGTGCTTGAACTTGCTTCAAAATAAGAAGAGCCTAGAATAGAGAAGGTCTTCTTTCTCAGTTTGCAGCTCTTATTTTTATAAAGCATGAACACATGAGCAGAGAATCTGTCAGTTTTGGCTTAGGATTAATGCACTTTGTAGGGAAGATAACTGTGTGTGTATGTGTATATGTGAGTGTGTATTTTATTTAATGTAGGCTTTTCATAAATATTGCTATTATTTGAGGCATTATGGACTCCTTTTCTTGTATCTTTGATCAGTGTTTTTTACTTTTGTCATTTTTACTGTAATAACTTACAGGTTTTCTTGCTGTAATAACTTAACATGTTTGTTTGTGATAATGTTCATACAAAATGCATCACTGCTATCACTGTACTGCTAGCACATCATTTAAGATAATCTGAGTGATATGAAGTGAGTTTGATACATCAGAGCCAGACCTTTGATTTTGTCTTCTGACTTTTGAATGCTGGCACTTAGACCTGAAAAGATTGCATATGTACTATACAGTTGTGCTGTGATTAATTTTTTTTCTTAATTATTTTTTCTGGCCTAGTCAGGAGGCAGAGGCATCAAAATATATCATTTGGATTGGACTTCATCCACAAGTTCACAGAGTCACTGTTGTAATACCAGCTTTCTTTCCTAGCTATGCTGGTGTTCCAATCAGTTTAACCTGTCTGAAGTTTTTGTTGAGTCTTTCTTTTAGAGGTAGCACTAAGAGACATGGAAACGGTTTTGAACCTTTGTGACTGATGCAAGGAGGTAAATGGTTTTTAATTTCAATATTAATTCACCTTAACTCCTTTTTCTTTAGCAATACTCTGCACAGCAGTGTGTTTCTAATAGTTTTGTTTTGCTTTTTGGCTTCTTGTTTGTTAGTTTGTTTTTCCCATGAAGCTTCTGTCACCCTGTGATTGCAGCAAGGAAAGGAACCAGTTTTAGCTTTACTGTGCTATTGCTGAGCTTCTGGAATGCAATTGAGGGGCACAGTTGTGTAGGAAAGGAGTTCCAGAAGACTAGTAACTAAAGATAAGACAGTATATGGCCATTATTTCAATTTCTGAAAGATACCATGGTAAGTTTTATGATTTATTGCATAATTATAAAAACAATTATTTTGTTTTTCAGAGGTGTGTGTGAAAAGATGCCTTTTGTGTAAGCATGTAGGCTTTAGCACCACAGAATGAGCTATGTGATGGAGGAGACATGTCTTGGAATTAAATTTCTCCTTTCCTTGATGACAGGATGGATGCCTTGACACTCATAACCAGTAAAACTTACTCTAATGTTGTTTAGGTGTTGACTTGGCTCGTTCTTCATCCTCAAAACTATGTATTATTGCATGGAGAAAACAAACAGATAAGTTGTGCAGTGTTGAAATGTAAAGTAAATTAAATCTGACTCCTGCTTTAATTCCCTGTTTGTTTCTTTTGTTCAGGTTGCCTGATCTGTGTTTGATCTTTCACAAACTGTGCTTTGTTTTAGTGTCTCTGTTTTTAAACTGTTACGGTGATTCAGAAGCATTACCTGGTGTCTCTTAGTGAGGACAGTTAGGTGTCTGGGAGTAAAAACATTGTGAGCCCCTTCGAGAAAAGATTCTCTACTTACTGGTCAGGACTCTTCCTTTCCATTAGGAGGACAGCAACCTTAGTCGTCTCTTACAGACAGGAACTGAAGTTGTGTTTTGCCTTGCAGCTAAGGCAATCTGTTAGTAAGTGGCTGGTAAGGGCAATGTCTGTCTCCTTTTGTAACCCCTGGCTGCATGTTCTGCCACTGGCTTTGTGTTCTGTAGAGTGTTCATGCAATTGCAGAGCGAGTAAATTCAGCTGGCTAATCTGATACCAATCTAACGTTGCAAAACTTTTTCTCAGGATCTGCTGCCTGGAAAGACTTTTTTCTAAGTCTGGTCACTAAATCCAGTGCAAAAATTCAGGTAATTGGAAGCACGGAATGGGTAAACTGTTCCTATTAATGGCAGGTTGCCAAAAGAATCCTGGCTGTGATGTGAAATGACATCATCACTTTTCCTGGCTGACACATTTTTCATAATCACAAGAGCACTTTTAACTCAGTTCCCTTCATGGGTGTACTGTGGTTCCTTTCAGAGGTGTGTGCATTCAGTATTTCCCTTGTTCTGTTGGAGTTATGTGTGGAGAAAGTGAAGAAATCTCTTAAAAACAAAGCAAATATTCATTTCTTCTTCCTTCATCTTCTGTTGTGTATGATTATTAAGATTTCTGAAATAGAATGAAGCAACGTTTAATAAACATAAACCCACTCGTAGGTTAACTGGTCTATGCCTGCAATTAGCAAATACTGTGTTTAACAGTTCATAGTAAAATGTCATGTACTAAGCATGTTCTTTTTATCAAATGGTACTTTAGAAATATTTTTGATTATGAAGTTTCAGTTATTTGTTGAAAATTTTGCAACCAGTTGGTGAAACAAATGAGCAGTTTTCCAAGAATGAGTGTCTCAAGTTATTTATGCACCATGAAATGTTTGAGTGTACATTTTGTTGTTCTTCTGTTCTTAATTTCATCAACATTTTGGTTTCAAATAAGTCTACCTGATGCAGTATAATGAAAGCAATTTTGTAGATGCCTATTCTTCATTACAAAAGTTTCTTATTGGTACAAGAAAGCTTCATTCTCAGAAGTCTTTACTCTTCTAGTAGTATTTAAAGTGTTTCAAATGAAAATGGTGGACAGAAATAGGGGATGCATAGATTGACATTTTACAGAGTCTTCTGTAATCGGGCCTATATTTTGTTCATTTTCATAGGACTGTACTTTGTTCTTAAAGTTGACAGTATCTTCTTAAGGAATGGTATTAGCAATCAACTGAATTTTCTTGCCTCTTTTCCCAAGGCAGAAGCTTAAGTCTGTGCAATCAATAATTCCAACCCCTTGACTGTGATGTTTAAAAATTTCTTTTAGTTAAGATTGTCTTTTGATAGGTTAAAATTACTTCTTGAATTATGCTTACATTTACTGTATATTTGATTTGGATGATGTGAATAACTTTTTAGAAAACTTGCTGTTGAGGATATTGTGTTAACAAACACATAGGCAATTTTCTAGTACTGAACTTTATTTTATTGTAACTTTGATGGACGTGATTGACTTTTCATTATTTGCTTTGATTAAAAGTGCAGTTATCTTCTTCACTTGAATAACTTTGAGGAACTCGGTTTAAAGCCAAATTTATGAAGTATTTAAAGACATTAAATTTAGTACATAGATTTGTGATTTTAAAACTGATCTTTAATGTATTAAGAAATTTATAGGATGCTTTGCGGGGTTTTTTGTTTGTTTTGTTGTTTTTTGGTCGTTTACGGTCTGGTTTTTTTTTTCCCCTCAGTTCCTGCTGATATATTAACATTAGCACAAAAGTTCACAGAGGTCTGTTTTGGACACATAGCTTGAACTATCTAGCATACATTTAATGTAGAAACAGTGGGGAAGTGTTAAGGGTGTAATGTCTGAAGCCCATCATGTAGGACTTGGTAAAGGAGAGAATTTCACAGAACAACTTTTGTTTCTAGTTTTTCTGGTTGGACCCTTCAATAATATTAATCAGCATTTTATTTCTCCCTTTCCCATCCATTTTCTTACAAAATATTCTAAAAAGTTGAAGAAAACCCTAAAACTTGGTCAGGCACTCTTTTTTTTGATGGTCTATGTTGTGCTGTGCAAGGACTTTCTTTAGCTGGATGAAAATCAGTTGAATTACCACCTGATTCAGAATGGTGGTTTGACTCAGGTGGGATAGTGTGGAATTAGTTGTGTTTTGTTGTTTAAAGGTAAAACAACATGGGTTTTCTCCTGTAAGGTATTTGTGTGGTTGTATCTATCAAAATAAAATTGGACTGTTTGAATTGAGTTCAGGAGATTGAACGTGATTTGCCTGGAAACTGCCTCTATCTGTAAGTTGACTTGCTGTCCTGGGCATTGCACACTTTTTGATTTTTGTTTTGATATAGAATCACTCAGGCTGGAAAAGACCTCTAAGGTTGTTGAATCCAGCCATTAACCCAGTACTGCCAAGTTCATCACTAAACCATGTCCCAAAGTGCCACATTTAAATACCTTAAGGAATGGTGACTCCACCACATCCCTGGGCCACATGTTCCAGTGCGTGACAACACTTTAAGTGAAGAAATTTTTCCTAATGTCAAAACTAAACCTCCTCTGCCTCAACTTGAGGCCATTTCCTCTTATCCTGTCACTGCTTACCTGAGAGAAGAGCCTGACCCCCACCTGGCTGCACCTTCCTCTCAGGGAGTGTTAAGATCTCCCTCGAGTCTCCTTTTCTCAAGGATGAACACCCTCAGCTCCCTCAGCTGCTCCTCATCAGACTTGTGCTCCAGACCCTTCCCCAGCTCCAGTGCCCTTTTCTGGACTCCAGCTCCTCAACGTTGTTCTTGTAGTGAGGGGCCCAGAGCTGGACACAGGATTGAGGTGTGGCTTCACCAGTGCCCAGTACAGGGGTTGGTGACTGCCCTGGTCCTGCTCCCACACTGCGTTAACTCCATTCACCAGCACTGTCTGGGCTTTGCTGTCCAGCCAGGTTTTTACTCAGTGAACAGTGCACCTCTGCCAGCCATAAGCAGCCAGTTTCTCCATGAGAATGGTGTGTCAAAGCAGACTTCATCAAAGACTTCACTGAATTCCAGGCAGACAACATTCACAGTCTTTTCACTCATTTCACCAAGCAGGTCACCTGGTCATAGGAGGAAACCAGGTTGATCAAGCAGGACTTGCCTGTCATAAACCACGGCTGGCTGGGCCTGATCCCCTGATTGTCCTGTGTGTGACACGTAACAACACTCAAGATGATCTGCTCCTTGCCCTTTTCCAGAACCAAGGTCTGACTTAAAGGCTTGTAGTTCCCGGGATCCTCTTCCCAGCCTTTCTTGTAGATGGGTATCACATTAGCCAATATCCAGTCAGCTGATAACTCCCCCATGAGCCAGGACTGCTTTTATATAATTGAGAGTGGCTTGGTGAGCACTTCCACAAGTTTCCTCAGGGTCTGTGGATCCCATTTGTCCCTTTAGACTTGTGTCAAAGTGGTGTAGCAGGTCACTGACCATTTCACCATGGATTATGGGGGTACTTCATTCTGCTCCCTGTCTTCCAGTTCAGTGGGCTGGACACCTGGAGAGCAGCTGGTCTTGCTGTTAAAGACCAAGGCAGGGAAGGCATTAGTGATCTTAATGAGTCTGTGCAAACACTCATTTCAAAGCAAGAACTTGATGTTAAAGAACTTGCTGTGCCTGGAAGGTATGATAAGGCTGTCAGTGGGGAACACTGAGTGTTAATCTGTAAATGGGATGTAGCCTGAAGGCTCAGAAGGTCTCTTGCATCCGGTGAAGGGGAAGAGAAGCCCACTAATCTTAACTATGACATGAAAGGGTGAAGCAGAAGGAACTGGCATCTGCTTTAGGGATTTGAGCTGAAAGAGAGTGAGATGAGAGAGAGCAAGCTCCTTTTCCAGAGCTCTGCTTCCTCTACCCCTGCCTTTTGCCAACAGCGGGGGAAAAAAAGGTGTTAAAATGGTTCTAGAAAATGCTATTAAACTTTTTTTTCCCCTTTACAGTGCTGAAGGATATTCTGGTGTTTGGAAGAAGGATTAGACAGAATTGAGGGGGAACAAATTGAATAGCGGACATGAAAGTGTACATGTTTGAGTACAATTTTCAGGAATTAGATGTGCAAACTAGTAGACCCACTGCCCTCAAAGTTATCTGTCATAAGCAGGAGTTAAATGAACAGGCTTGTGGGCAGCAATGGTTTTAGCTTTCAGTTGTATTTATACATCCTTGGGAATTAGAAAATGTGAGTCAGGACAATTAAACTGCCACAATATCAGTATATATCTAGAGAATAAAACTGAATTAAAGGGTGGTGAAGGTCATCAAAGTGAGTTGAAGCATTTTATGCATTAGTGTAGTATTTTAACCAGGAGCTAGCCTAATCCTTTAATGTAAGGATGATGTGCCATCACCTGGAATATGTATAGTCTTTGCTACTAAATTCTATTTAGTGTAATTCAATGCATCTTCTTTAACAATTGCAAGCTCTGAAGAGAAGCTGATGTTTTACATGGCATTATTCATCATCTTTTTATAGCTGGAACTTTTACAGCTACTACCGACAATAAAACTGGCAAGGCCTTGTTTCTGAGCACATACCACTTGTACCTTACATGTCTACTCCTGCTCATGCTGGAACTTCTGCAATGACTTGTCATTGCTTCTTCTCCAGATGGTTTCACTCTGTTTTTTCAGAAGTCAATTTGCAGCACATGCATACTCCTTAATTATCTCTGCAGCTAGAATTAAGTACTGCATGGACTAAAACATGACTACAAATGCTTTTGGATTTTTCTTTCAGAATATTTTTTATGTGGAAGTACTGTTTGTGTCAAGTAGTGAGTCAAACTTGTTTCTTTCTTGTTTTGTCATTGCTACAGCGGTTTCATGCATTAGTAATAGGGTAGTGGTAGGTTTGTGATTTGTGATGGCTTCCAGCTTTTAGTGGGATGGTTGTGTGGTGTGTTGATCCTGCCTCTGGATGCCAGGTGCCCGCCAAAGCCCTGTCACTCCCCTCCTAAACTGGAGTGGTGAGAGAAAACATGAGAAAAGGTTCATGAGTTAAGGACAGGGAGAGATTGCTCACCGATTACTGTCCTGGGCAAAACAGACTGAACTCGGGGAAATCGGTTGGATTTACTACTGTTCAAATCAGGGTAGGATAATGAGAAGTAAAACCAACATCTTCCTCAACCCCCCCTGCTTTCTGGACTTAACGTCGTAATTCTCTATGTCCTTCCCCCAGCAGTTCAGGAGGACCAGAATAGGGTTATGGTCAGTTCATCATACGTTGTTTCTGCTGCTCCCTCCTCATCACATGTTCTCACTTCTTTCTTCTCTGGTTGCAACTTTGCTTCTGCCCAAAGAGTCTTTATTTTTTTTTCTCCTTCTTAAATACATTACACCAGAGGTGTTACTACCATCACTTTCTGTCTAAGTCTTGGCCAGCAGTGGGTCCATCTTGGATTCAGCTGACACTGGCTTTGTCCGACATGAGGGAAGGTTCCAGCAGCTTCTCAGAGAAGCTGACCCTCTAGCACCTTCCATTAGGAAAACCTTGCCATGCAACCCCAATATAAACAAAATACAAAAATTATTTATGGGCTTCCATTTTCACAGTGGCAGCTGGATTAGCAACAGTCTTTACTGGTCCATGTTTACAATGTTCTTTGGAACTGCAAGCTCTTGTTTCTCAAAGTAAAGGTGGTATATCCACAAATAAGCTTATTTATTTCCCACTTGAGTAAAGATTAGTTGAAGTATTTTATAATGCCAGCCTTGATATCCTTTGTTAATAGTCAGTCAAATGTCTGTCTAAACATAATGTGGCTCATGTTGCATTGTTCTCTTCTAAGGTTTTTATAACTGTTAAAAGATTCAGTCTCCTGCTTCATGCTGGTAGCAGGAATTCAAGCTTCCTACTACTCTTACTTACTTAGAATTACTGAGCATCATCAGACTGTCACTTTTTCTAATGTTTAGAATTACATTTTTGCAGCAGGGTGTCAGATGCGAAATTACCACTTACTGTGCAGTGCTCTCCTGCTGCTTGACTGAGGGTGATGGTGTTTTTTGGGTGCTGATTGCAGCTGCCTCCTTGTTCTGTGCATGGATTCACCAGCACAGACAAAAAACTTGGGGAGGAAGCAGGCACTGATTGTTTCATTGGCACTTCTGTCTGCTGTGTTTAGCTGGTTGCCTAATGAGAAGCAGACATTGATAATAGCCAGGCAAAGGCCTGTGGGGAACTGGGGTTCACACACAGTCCTTCAACACTGCGGAGTCTTGCGTAAGAGATTGCGAGTTTCTCATAGCTAGAAAAACAGGAAGATGAGAATGATAAATCTTGCAAGCATTTAGCCATGAATTTGACCCCCCCCCATTAAGCTCTGTTTCATCAAGGGGTTTTGTAGGGATGTACATATGTAAAGCTGCTGAGATAAGCCATCTCCTAGAACAAGGGGTACAGTTACGGTTTGTATTCTTGATAGTTGGTTGTCTTGTCTGTTTTAGACCACCCAATGACCAAAGTTCTGTAAGTTACCATTATATTTTAATGCTTCATTACTCTATTTTTTTCCCCTTTTGCCATCCCTTTTCCTTGGCTAAACATTCCTAGTAGTATCTGTGAATGTTATCGTGTTTTCTTGACTTCAGTGCTTTCCTATGGACACTCCCCAATATTTTCAGATCTTTGTGAAAAAATTTTCTGAGATGGGCTATAGTACTTCTGTTTAGTAAGTACTTGATGTCTTCAGATCAGTCAGAGGACTTTTTTCATGTTTTGCAGGTTGTACTCCTTTGTAGGTATCTTAATGCCATTACTGTCTTTTCTCATTATAGGATGACTTGTAGGTTTACATTCATGTGTGGTGACAGGATACTTTCATGTGAAACTCTTGACAGACCTTCATTTTACATTTATTAATAAACAACAATACTTCTAAGGAAGTGCTGAATGTAATACATGTATATAGCAATTCATGAGCCTGCCATACGGTTACAGTTTATTCTTTTTTGCAGGCTGCTCAAAACTTTGGAGTATAAAAGGCTGATTCTGCATTAGGTTCCCTTGTATGACACTGATTAACGCTGCTGATCTACTCGACCATCCCATGCTCACTTCCCACAAGACCTGATGTTTTAATAGTTCTATGACTCTTCAATTCTGTTAAAAAATGAAAGGTTTGCTATCCATTTCAGTACCGGAATGGAAGCACTTTTTAAATGGCTTGCAAATAAGATTGAGCTAATATTTGTAATTCTCTAGGTGTGCCATCTCAGAAGAACTTTTGAAACTTATTCTATGAAATGAATGTTTTAAGATGGATGCATTCTGTTGTTGGTTGTGCTGATGTGACTTACTAATATTGTCAGTTCTTGTGGGATGTAGGTTTTTTTGTTACTGTCTGTGACTAATCAAGCTGAGGGCAAGTTCTAGATGTGTGTTAAAATGCATGTTAATACTGTTATCTTTTACAAGATTGATGGATAATAAAATACTTCTGTCTCTAAAGTATGTTGACATCTGACTATTTTTTTTTTTCTTTCTTACAGATATTTTCCAACTTATCTCTGAATGAGCGTTGCCTTTCCGTGTCATTGGTCTGTAAATATTGGCGTGACCTCTGTTTAGATTTTCAGTTTTGGAAGCAACTGGATCTCAGTAGTCGTCAGCAGGTATGAAAGTATCATTGTGGAATAATTTTTTTTATGACTTAGAATTTGTTCTTGGAACTTGTGCTTTTGACCAAAGGTAAACAAAAGAAACACATAAAATGGTGATACCTGTGCTTTCAGGGATTTTTCTACTGTTAGCTGAAAATGACTGGACTCTTGGATTAGTTCCTTTAAATGTAGTGTATTTTGGCTGAGATCAGTTGTTAAACAGTGTGAGCACAGGTGCTGTTTGAAGTGGGTTGTGGGTTATCTGTCTCAACTGTGCAACAGGTAGTGGTCATTCCATTCACAGGAACTATCAAACCTTGTATTAATTCAAAGACATAAGCTTTTCTGAGGATGGTCTAGTTTGAAGCACCACAAGCCTGGTGCTTGCTCTGTTTTAACAAATTTTATTTTTTATTCAACTAATGTGGCTCCTCCTGATTAGAAGACTGATTGTATTGGGGTTTTTTTGTAGGCCTTCAGGCAGTCCTAGAATGAAATATGTCTGGGTTTTGTGGATTTAGTTGAGTGAGATACTTCGGGAGCCTAGCCTTAAATTGTACAGGGTAACTTCCCTCAGTGGAAAATTTTAGCCATGCTGGTATTGTTGGCCACGCCCCTTACATGTCTTTCTTAGTAGTTACTTGCAGGGGTATATAAACAATATCTGGAGGGTTTCATGAAAATACAAGGTACAGAGAAATAAGAATTGGAAGGTCCCATTTGAAGAATTCTTTTTTTCTTTGCTATTTGTCATTGTTGTTATTTAACCCCAGCCATCAACCAAGCCCCAGGCAGCTGCTAGCTCACTCCCCCAACAGGGGGAGAGAATCGGAAGAGTAAAAGCTACAAAACTCGTGGCTTTAAAGACAGTTTAATAGGGAAAGCAAAAGTTAACACACACACAAAAAAAGCAAAGCAAAGAACGAATTCACTGCTTCCCATGGTTGGGCAGGTGTTTAACCATTTCCTGCAAAGCAGGGCCCCATCACACATAATGGTGGCTTGGGAAGACAAACCCATCACTCCAAACATCCCCCCTTCCTTCCTCCCCTCACTTGATATACTGAGCCTGATATCTATGATGTGGAATATCTCTTTGGTCAGCTGGGGTCACCTGTCCTGGCTGTGTCTCCTCCCAACCTCCCAGGCATCCCCAGTCTCTTTGCTGGTGTGGCTGTGCGAAAAGCAGAAAAGGCCTTGGATCTGTGCAATCTCTGCTCAGCAATAACAAAACGAGCACAAATCCAAAATATAGTCCCATACTAGTCACTTTGAAGAAAATTAATTCTACCCCAGGCAAAACCAGCACAGTCCTTTTCCATCTTAACACCTGCCTGATGAATGAGCAAGAAAAAAAATTAGACTTGCTACAAATGAAAACCAGATTGAATGCAGCAAAGACTGTTCCTTAACTGTATAAGACAAAAACCAAAAGGGATTTGTGTTGCTCTCTTGCCCTCTTTGGTTAAAGCTAAATTTCGTCTATGCCAAGTGATGGATAAATATTTCTGAATGGTCCTTTGTAGGATTGTCTTCTTTTAAGACACTACCATTTTGGCTAACTACAATGAAATGGACAGATATGAAATGGATAGAATAATTTTTTCTGCAAAGGTGTTAGGGAAGCTTTGCTGTCTGAGCATCCAGGGGTCACACTGGCACCACCTAAGTGGGACTGGAGTCCCAGTGAGCTGGGGATGCCCCACTTGGCTCCCTGCATGCCCCACACTCTCACAGTCGGACCAGTTTCCTCACTGACTCGACTCCAGGCTTCCCAGCAGAGTCTCAGACCTCTGGTTCCTTAAAATAATCACTGTGCAAGAGCAGAAGCTGTTGCCGAGGAGGAGGGACCCCGAACAAAGGGACTGCTGGGCTTTTATACCCCCACAGTCTATGCACAGGCATGCCTGGGGGCCCTTGTCTGCTGCTGTATTTTGGAGTGTCCCTCACCTGGCTGTGCCACAGGTCTCTGTGAGCTTTGTTGTGCAAAGGGTTGGCGCCAGTTCATGGCCTTTTGCCTCGGGCTCTGCCACCCAGAGCTCAACCTACAGCTCTGCTGCAGCTGCACCCCAAGCTGCCTGCACTTAGTGTATTTCTCAACAGTTCTCCTTTTGTTTTAATAAACCATACCTGCTAGTATACTGAAAGGAAAAAAGAAAAGTTTCAAGACATTTCAACACTGCCCTTCCATACAACATTATTGCAAGTAACAAACATAACAGAATGAAGGCTAACGTGATTGCCATAGGGCAGAAATGATCATTGATATGAAATCACATATAGTTTAGTAAACAGAGGCAGTAATGTTCATTGGCTACAACTTACATAATTCTCCTATTAATTAGTATTCTTTTATTTGTTAATGATTCCCTCACTTCTTACGCTAATTAGTCCACATGCTCAGTCTTTCTCTTCTTTGGTGTTGGTGGTTTCTTGGGTTGGTGGTCTGTCATGGTTGCCATCTTTCCATGCCAGAATCACCTTCTACCCAGTTGGAGCTGATTCAGCACAGTTG
Source organism: Atrichornis clamosus (assembly GCA_013400975.1). NCBI lineage: Eukaryota > Metazoa > Chordata > Aves > Passeriformes > Menuridae > Atrichornis > Atrichornis clamosus. The sequence continues at coordinate 152,926 of WBMZ01014014.1, read as the reverse complement.
CTGAGTTGGCTTTGTTAGTTTCTTCCTTATCTAGGGAGTTCTGCCAAATGTCATTGTGGTCTGTAAAGTCTGCATTCTTTGTGTCCATTATCAGTAGTACATCATTCTCCCCAGGCTTTGTTAACAACCCCTAGGAGCTGAGGTCATTGAAGCACATCATGTCCTAAACCTTAATAAGGCTTGTTTACTGACAAGTAGTTAATCTTTCTAGTACTTGGACATCACACGTAGTCTATTTGTGATTGCTGCAAAGGAAAGTAGGTCTGTGGTTGTCCTCCGAACTCTGGAGCTGAGTCTGATACTTGAGAACTTCTGTCAAGTGGGCAGCCATTTGGGATTCTCTTTGTGGTGACATAAATTCCTGGAGCTGCCCATATTTTTTGTCCTTGTTTATCTATTGCTTCTACCTCCATGAGTTTTATCATGAAACCATCTAGCTACAATCAAAACAGTCCTTGTCAGAATTGGCTTTCCCCTAGTTGTCCATATTCCATCAAAAGCATCCAAAAAACCCCCTGAAACAAATGAATTACAGTAAAATACTCAGCCATAGAGGTAGTATTTGTAAAAGTATAGTTCTGTTCTCCCAACAGCTCATGAAAATGCATCCTACAAACAGTCATTTTTGTCCTAATGAAATCAAAGATTTTTATGGAAAAAGTTATATCGTGAATATTTATATTTTCTTTGCAGGTCACTGATGAGCTGTTGGAAAAAATAGCATCAAGAAGCCAGAATATTACTGAAATCAATATTTCTGATTGTCGCAATGTGTCTGATACAGGAGTATGCATATTAGCAATTAAATGTCCTGGGCTCCTAAGGTATACTGCCTACAGATGTAAACAGCTTTCTGACACCTCTATTATTGCAGTTGCCTCTCAGTGTCCTCTTCTTCAGAAAGTGCATGTGGGCAATCAAGACAGACTCACTGATGAAGGCCTGAAGCAGGTAACCATCAATTCCACAAACTTCTTCTGTAAACTTAGTGTATTTCAACTTCTTACCAAATGCAAAAAGGGACCTGGAAGAAGATACCCTCTCTTAGGATTTAATTAAAATCAGAAAAAATCTTGTTTAAAGATTGGTTTATGGAGAGGTTTTTTTGGTGCAGTAAATGCTGCTCTCTAGAGAGTGTGCATACTTTTTTTTTTTACTTTTTTTTTTTTTAGTACCCAGGGATTAAATGATCCCTTTTGTAGTTAAATCTGCAGTTTGAGATCCTGTACTTCTCCTCTGCTGGACTGAATTTTCCTGAGCTTTGTTGCTGTTTGGAACCTGTGTTTAAGTACCTTGTTTTTTCTTCATGAACACCAAAGGTGACTGAGATGTCATTTGTAAGGTGTGCAGGAAGGTGTCATCACCTCTCACTGAATGTTAAAGGAGCATTTAGGACTTAGGGTAAATCAAATATGCTGTCCATGGCTAGCATAAAGACTTTGTTAGCTGCTTATATGTATACACACAGTAAATACCTTAGTTCTTATGTGCTGCTCTTAGCTCCATTTTGTTGACTGTAGTTAGCAACTTCATTTTGTCATACATGTAATTAGAATCTTTCTTGTTTGCATATAGTATTTTAAAAGCTTGAAAAAGGTAATTTTTAAAGGGAGGGTGGAGAAGCAGAATGAAAGCTTAACTCCCATCTCTTCAGCTCAGTCAAATCATGTTGGTTTTTTTTTTTCCCTTTATTTTCATTAATTGCAGCTTGGTTCAAAATGCAGAGAATTGAAAGACATACATTTTGGTCAATGTTACAAGATCTCAGATGAAGGAATGATCATTATAGCTAAAGGCTGTCTGAAGTTGCAAAGAATATATATGCAAGAAAACAAATTAGTAAGTACATACCATGATTTTTTTATTCCCAAGGCGTTTTCCTTGTCAAAGCTTTCTTTTGCTTTTTATGTTTTTAAATTTTTCTTCTGAATAGCTGCTTTTTGCAAGTGAATTGCTTAAAAATGTTCTCTAGCTGTGAAAACTGTGATTCTGCAGAGATGACTCAGAAGATGACTCAGAGTACAAGTTCAGCTAAACATCTTAACTTTTTGTTTTCATCACTGCATTCCAGAAGTAATTGTTTGGGAAATGTCTGATATGTATAGGAAAATGCTTAGTTCGTATGGAATGTTTCTTTTCTTTCTACAAGTACAGTAAAAAGTGCAAACTTAGCTAAACAAAAAGATTTTTGGAGTTTGGATTCTTGATTACAAGTGATAGACTGATAATGTTTTCTTGAAATACGTTCTCATCAGGAGAAAGTAGAGTACTGTGCATGTGTTAGTAGAAGGAGGTGGTTGAGGAGTAATATAATGGTCTTGTGTCCTAATTCTAAGCAGTCTCTGAAATGATAGTTTCTAATGTAGGAAGCCAGTAGCTTGTAAACTGTATAGCTGAATGTTGACTTAGTATTTTATTTTATTTTTTAAACTTTTGTCTTGCAAATAAGTAGGAAAACTTGCTTGCAGTTGAATTTCTGTCAGCTAACATCACAGTTATAACCTTTGTTTGAAGAGTGCTGAACTGAAACAAGTCAATTGTGTTTGTAAGAAAACAGCATACCTTGTATTCAAGAATCTTTTGATATTTGGCTTCGAACAGATAAAGAGATATTAATGCCTGAAATGGATAATTTGAGAATGGTTTATGTTACCAAAAAAAAAAAAAAAAAGAAAAAAGCAGTCAATTATTGGTTTCGATCAGAACTATGGAAAGTTGAAAAATAGGAGATAAATAATGATCAAAACTGAGATTTCAGTATAGTTCAGATGCAGAAAAAGGGCATGTCCCCCATTTTGTATTGAAACAAAATACTGTCAAAATTAGTCCTTCTAATACTTACCTTAATACATAAAACCCTTTACATATGAAAAAGAGAAATAAATGTTCTGAGAAGTCTGGAAAGAAAACATGCATATGAAAAAATTTGCTGGAGAAAGGTAGGTAAATTATTATTATTTTTCAATGGAAGATGAAAATCTTCAAGATTTGCATAATTGTATGTGAAAGATAGCTTAATTTTAGCTAAGGAGGTTGTATATTTAAATATCTGTGTAAGTGCATGATCAATGGAAAATACATAGGCAAGGTATTAATGTAGCTTTCCTTGTAGAAACATCTTAGAGTTCTCACCACTGAAGTTTTTATTATCTTTATAATGTGAAATGTATCCTAAGAAGTTGTTATTGCAATTATTAGCAGTCCTAGATCTTATGGATTTAATATCTGATATGTCAAGGTTCTTAGTTGAAATGGGACATAGGAAGTATCTTAATAATTTTTAAGGCAATCATGACATGTGGCTCTTTATTTGCACTCTGCTTGGTTGCCTTCATTGTTGGAAATGTAACACTAATTTTTAATTGGAAGTAAGACAAAAACTTTTACTGTCAAATGAATAGGAAATTTCTCTTTAATTTCATCCCTTCTGAAAATTTGTCAAGTGATTTATCAAAACTGAAGTTTTGCCAAATTTTTCATGAATGTACTTTTTTTTTTAGTAATTAATTTTACTTAAACTCCTGCCCATGCTTAATTAATCAGGAGTAAAAAAAAAAATCTTGTTGCAAATTTGGATTAGCTTTGTAAAGTTCAAATTTAGCTCCATAAACCTTGATAGGTACACATGAAATAAGTTGTAAAGTTGTTACGTTATTCTAAAGATTCAACACCCTGGAGTTCATAACACTTGAAAAATGCCACTAGATGACAAAGCTGCAGGAACTGCTGTGCTTTCCCCTTGCTGGGGGCAAGAGACTTCCAGGTCTTGCTGACAGTGTAATTTTGTGTGATGAACCAGGACTACTGTTAAGAAGTTATCATGCAGTTGTAAACTAAAAATATGCATGCTAAAAAATAAGTTAAAAATGCAATAATTGTTTAATGCTGTGGAGTTATCTTAAAAGGGAGTAATGGTTGGCAAATGATTTGTCAAATATCTGGGTTACTTTTGTCTCTAAGACTGTCTTCTGAGAAAAGCCCCTCTTGTACTATTTGGTGTGGCAAATACTACTTCCTACCATTTTGGTGAAGAAGATGGTTTGGGGAAATGTGTGTTTTCAAAATTACTATGTATTCATTCTCTGAAATCAAAATATTCTGTGGCAAGAAAGGTGCACTTGACATATGAGGGCTTGGTTTGTGCATTTGGAGTTCATACATTGTCAGTATGCTACAGAAAGAAGACTTGTTCCCCTCCCTTTTAAGCAAGTGCTGTAGCTTCCATGTAAATGCTGTAAATAGTCTTGTGATTTGTATTTTCTTGTTTATTCTTTTTTCTGAGGTGCTCAAAATCATGTGACTCTTACAGGCAATTTCTGTTAATTTCAAAATGTGTAGTGCATTACAGATAGTACATGATGGTTGAGTTTTCATGTAGTCTTGTCTCACACTAATGGATTTTACACTTCAAAAATACATCTAGGCAGAGGCAACCATCAGCTAAATAATGCCTTTGTGAGTGTTACTTTGCAGTGAAATGTGCGTGGATCAGGCAACACAGTTCAGTTGCTTCATCTGTTGCTAAGTAACTCCATTATCAGACTGCTGAGCAGAAACAGAGAAAGAGGAATTTATGTTCTGATTGTTGAATATGTTAGACATTTCACGGAAAAATAGACCTCTTCCTGTTTTTGAAGTGCTGATTATGTCATGGTAATAAGTGAAAGCTGCAATTAATAAATGGGACAAAGGATGTAGGAGGAAAAAGTTAACGTTGCATGGCTAACTTAACAACAAAAGGTTATTGTTGTTTGCATAATTGTTTAGGATTTGTATTTCTTCAAAATGTTTATTTTTCCTTTGTTCTTTGAATGAAAGAATAATTATGTGCTGAGCCTCTTTTCTGGAGCATACTGGCTAAATTGGGAACCTAGTAAAATAAAAAGGTAACTTTGCAGGACTTACGAAGTGTGCCGGTGTGTTGAGATGGCTCTCCTTTTCTGCCCCCAAGCAGTCTGATAGAATCTAATAATCTCACAGAATTTCAGTGTAAATGGAAGAACAGATTATAACTGTGTCCAGACAAAATTAGAAAATTTCTTAATTTCTTGGCTGAGTTTAGCTGGAGTTCTTATTTTATGGTTGTGACTAGTATGGGATGCTATAACTTGTGTGTTTGCATCACATGAGTGATTAATGTGAATGAAGATAGTGGAAGATGGGTTAATTTCATTGTTATCTTTGTCCCAACTGCCTTTTTTGTCCTTCCACCCCACATAGAGAGCACATAGCTTCAGCTGCAAAATCAGAGAACTGATTTGTAGTACTCTCACTGAGACACATTAACCTGAATTATTTTTAGCATTGCATTTTATCATTGCAATTTATGAATTGCAACCTTTCATAGAAGAGTGGAATCCTGAAAGGTTTTAAAGATTTTGTGATTTCTTCATAGAGATGTGCAGAACAAGTTTGTGACTACAGCACACCCAAAGGAAAGGATTACCTCCAGAAGCTTTTGCACAAGCTCTCTGTAAATTCTCATTTCCTTGTTATGAATAGAGTAGATCTAGGTTTGGGAGCTCGTTGTAGAGCCGCAGAAAAACCTTTTCCACATAACTAGTTTGATTTAACACACTATTTTCTTTTCAATTGCTTTTTGTTAGCTGAGTAACTTAATGGCTAAAATTATAATACAATGGTTGCTGAAACTTAACAGATGGTAATTACAAATGTGTTCCTCCCTATTCCATCCAGTGTCTGTTTTCTTCATGGTGAACTAGATATGGATAATGAGAAAAAACTTCTAAAGGTAAAGGGAGGTAGAGTTTTAGATACTGTTAAGAGAATGACTACATTCCTACCTTTATACCTTCTTCCTTTCCTCTCTTCTCTTTTTCAAGCTCAGTTAGGGGTGGATGGGAAATAATACTGCAGGTAAGACACTGTAGTTGAAACTCTGACAGCAGTTCTTCCTTTGCAATAAAATGATCTTATGACATAGATCATTAAAGACAAATCATTTGTCTGATGGTTCCCAGATATGTTCATTGAGACATTTATGTTGTAACTTGACCGTGTTTCTGGTTCTTTGTTAGTCTCCACTCTGGCCAGGAACAGTGTCTGCTGTGAGTGAAGGACATTTCAAGATTGCCAATTGCGCCAAAATTTGGTTAAATGCTTGATGTGTGATAACACTTCCTTAGTAAATACTTTAGAGGTGGTTGTTGAGTTATTTTTTAAAGATGAGTGTTGTGTTAGTGGTCTGCCCACCTTTGCAGTTTGTAGCAGATGAAAGAGTTGAAATGCATGTTAACTGTGATTCTACATTTGATAGAAACTGCAATACTTATGTGAATAATACACTTCTTTAGTTTCAATAAAAAAGAATTAAGATAAACTAAATAAAACATTAGTTTTATCACACAATTAAACACTTAACATATGCTTTTAAAGCATTGACTGGAATCAACCTAGTATAAAATGCATAGGAAAAAATAAACTTAATTTTCATGTTTTCTGAATAATCAGCATTGTGGAATCTGGTAAATTTATCTTTGTCTTTTAAGGAAATTCCCCATCCTCTCCCTGTTTTTACTTTGGGAAGCATTTCCCTTTCTACTTTATGCTTGTCATCTACAAAACACTTACTTCAGCATCAGTACCCTGTGTCACGCACAGAGCAGACATGGAGAGGAGAGAGTAATTTGCTTGAGTTTAGCCCAGGCAAATTGTTTCAGGACGAAAGTCAGTATTATGGGGCATATAAACTTCACAACATCAGATGTTCAGAGTGCATGGAAATAAGTTTTGTTTCACTGGTAACAAGTAAATGAAAGAAGTTATGGAGAAAAACATTCCAAAAGAGTGTAATTTCTCTGTCCTTTTTCCATTCCCCACAATATATTCTATACGCTATTTCACTTTTTATGAACAGTTGCTTGAAACTCTTGTACTTGAAGAAATTTGAGAAAAAGAATAATTTTTCCATGTTTCTTCATGCATACTTTCCCAAAATACTTCCTAACTAGTTTATTTCATTATTTGAGGTTTTGAAAAGAGCTGGAGTTATTCCAGACTTCCCCCTTCAATTATTATTTTTACAATTAAAAACCCATGTTCAGCAGGACCCTGTTGCTGGTTTTCTTTGCAGACACAGGTGCTTCCTCCTGCTTCAGGTGTGACCCTAAGTTCCCACAGCACAGTCTCAGACATTGAATTTATAAAAATAACTAATTTAATAGAGCTTCAGGTTAACTCAAGCTGGGTGCCTTCGAAGGGGACGCAGAACAAAGAAAATCCTTTATTAAGGCAATGAAACCCTTATGACTTAAGTCCCTGCCCCTCACATGCTGTTCTAATGGTGGTTTTTGGTCTGTGGTTGTTGAATTCTGGATTCTTTCTCTGTGCCAACCATGCAGGCAGGCCCTTGACTTCTCGTAGTGTTGAGTTACAGCTTTTATTGACAACTGTAACCTTATTTTCTGGGTTTTATCTGGTGTACCTGCTCACTAGCAGAGCATGGAAAGCTAAAACACCACTAGACTTAATATAATAAACATTGCCTAGCAACAACCAAAACATCACAATGTTATCAATATTCTTTTCATACTTAAGCTAAAGCACAGCACTGTACCCATTCCTAGGAAGATGACTATGCAAATTAATTATTCCAGCTGAAAGCATATCTAGGTCTAAGTTCACAGCTTCTGGCCTAAGCCTTCAGCAAATTCAGCTACTGATGCTAAGCAAGCAACAAACAATCACACAGCTTTGTAACTTCATGTAACTTATTCTACTTAGAACTTATTTATGCTGAATAACTAGCATCTTTCAATAACTAGTTGCTTGCTAAATGTATATATACAGATTCATGTAGAGTGGATGACTGTAGAGTCATGGAATGGTTTGGGTTGGAGTGGACCTTAAAGATCTTCTGGTTGCCACCTCTCTACCACTACAGCCGTAGACCAGATGGCTCAAAGCCATCCTTCTTCTTCCAGGAATGGGGCATCTACAACATCTCTGGGCAACCTGTTCCAGTGTCTTACCACCCTCACAGTAAAGGATTATGTACATACTGATATTGATTTCTATGTGTATACTGTATATCATAACTTAGGATAATGATGTTTCATCTTCTGTCAAGTATTAAATTAGAGATTCCTAAGTCAAAAATTTAGTGCAGATGACATGCTGGTAGTGTGCACTAGTAATGATAAAGTCTCTCTTTTACTTTTGTTTCTCAGACACTTTACATATGCACCAAAACCACCTCATGTACCATAAAAGCAATGTTCTGTGCTCTAAAAATGTACTGAACAACTGTACTGATACTAAACAGGTATGGGAAGTCAGGCTTTCGTAAGAACTATATGAGACGTCTGTTCAGTAGTAAAAACCTTATGGAAAAGGTTTGCAACAAGCCCTTCTGAAATACTTGCTTTATTCATTCTTTTAGTAAAAGGTTTCTGTCACTTCTTTAGAAATATAACTGATAAAACCTTATTTCTCAGAGGGTTTTTTTTTCCCCGTTTTTTTGTTTAGAAGTGTTGCTTTTTCACCTGAGCCGTTTCTCTAATACTGTTCTTACAGTGAAACATTTCTGCCAAGTTTAGCAGGAAAGACAGCAAAGCTTGTGCACGTGTGCACAGATCGGTCTGTGCTGCGCAGGCCTGAAGCGGCCCGGCGGCCCGGAGCTGCGTTTCGCGGTCCGTGTTCCTGCGGGCGGTGTCGGTGGACACAGTGCGGTGCCGTCACCCTTAGGTGGCGGCATTGCCTTGGCAGCGCCGCCGGGGCCCCGGCCCGCGCCGTGGCGAGTTGCCGATGCACAGCGGGGAATTTCCCGGTATGGCGCTGGTTCCGCGGGCCCTGCCTTCTCTTCAGCTGCCAGAATTGCTGTCAAAGTAATTCTTAAATGTCTCAATAAGGTCAGCTGTATGGTTTTACCACTCTGTGCTTGTTTTTTGGGTTGTTTTTTTTTTTTTTTTTAGACGGGTACTGCATTTATTGAGCTTTTTAACCAGCTGTTCGATGTTTTGAGTTTGACAAGTACAGTGTAAGACAGTGTGTGTACACACATTTTAAAAACAACTAACAGCTGGAATTGTAACCTGTATTGTTGTAGTAATTATACTTTTTGACTCTTGTTAGGTTACATGTGGTTGATTAATGGCTGTACCTACTCTACAGTTTAAAAAACTATCAGTTTTTATATTCGTATAGGTATTATACCACTTAAAGCCTTCCTTTCTGTAATTTGTTGCCACTTCTAATGAAAATTTTTTGTATAAAATGTGTAGTATATACACTACAAATTAACATAATGACAAAGAATGGAGGGATAAGATAAAATAGTGGCAAAGTGGCTGATGCAGAGCTTTTTTCTACTTTTTGATCAGCATTATAAGATGATTATTCATTTGATACTTGCAGATTATATATTTTGCATATAATTTTAGAAAAGGTTAAATACATTCGTTTATAGAGTCTGGTGACATCTTTTTATGCTGTGCATTAAATGGTTGGTGTGTTAGTGAACTTGTGAACATCAAACTTATGAAGAACTGTAACAAATAATGTTCTTAGTGTTGAAGATTCAGGTACTACAATCCCAAATGTATGGAGGTAGTGTGAAAAACCTAAAGGCAATGCACCAGAAAATCGCAGCAAGCTGTGATTTTTAAATATAAGTCAATTCCTATGATTTCTGTATAGGTATTGAGAGAGCCATTATACTGTAATTGAAATACCACAGACAATGGCAGTACAGAACTCAGTGGTATCCTTATGGTATTTCTGTATTTTTAGAACATACAATGTTTTGTTTTTATATGCTCTGTCAAACTGCAGAGAGAAAGTAAAAATATAATGAGAAGTCAGCTCAGAAGATGCCTGCCTGGACATGTCTTTACTTTATGGTAGTTTGAGTATTTTGATCGGTTAGATCGGTTTGATCAGAAGAAAACATGCATGTAAGTAAGAGCAAATTAATAGAAAGTTGCGATTTCACATTGCATTCAAAAGAAGCTTTTCCTGAAGGTGAAAAACCTCCATGGTAGTATGTAACTGCTATACCAAAAAAGATTATGAAAAAAGATACACACACTGAAATGATACCATTTTTTCCCCTTTGGATTCCAGTAATTAATAAATTTTATGAGAAAGTTTGTGCTCTGAACTGCTTACTGAAGTGAAAACTTATTACTGAACTAAGCAAAATGTTTTAAGTTTAATTATGTAGGCTAGATTTGTATAAATTTTAATGGACACAACAGATTTTGAGTTAAGAGTGTAGGTGCTTTGGCTTTTTTGTTTATTTTGGGGGGGGGGGGAGTTGGCTATTCTTGTTGCATAAGTTATTTTAGCTTTTAATTAAAAACTTGATGACCAGGAATTGGTAGTTGGATATGGAGCCTTTTTGATTGTTTGAAATACCCGTATTTAATTCTCCTTTGGATTAGTGGTCTAAGTATTACTACGTTACCTTAGTCACAAAACAAATTCTGTTATAGTGGAGTGAAAAATCTTTCCACTAAAATATATATTAATATATTAAGTCATCTAAATTGAGCTGTAACAAAAATCTTCAAATTTCTGTAGCTTGTTTGTTTGTTGGGGTTTTTGTTTGTTTATTTGTTTTAATCTGGTGGTATCTTGTGTCAGAGAGCCCTGGCAAACTCCAGATGAATCACTTGTAAGCTCTTCATCTGTTAAGTTGATATCTTGACCCATGTTGTACTTTGTAAGAGTCTTCAGCCATTCACTAAGGATAGCAATAAATCAAAGCCGATAATATTTCTCCCAGTGAGCTGTGATGCTTACTGAAAGAGACCATAAGTGTGGTGCTGTGAAGCAAATCTTAAAACTGTCAGTATCATTATTTTAAAATAGTGGTAATTTGCATCAATCAAAGATAATACAAAATTTTTTTTTTTTGTATAGAACAAAGACAAGATTATGTAAAAGTAATGAATGACAGACAGGGATCTTTGTTTACATCATTCTTTCCTGCAAATTCCAGTTGAACTTTTTTATCTTTATGAGCTAGAAAAATTAGCTTGTCAAATTTCTGAAGCTGGGTGAAAACACTTTGTTTCCCAAAGAACTTGACTGTAATTTACATGGGTTGCAGTTTTCAGTAGGAGAGTTCAAATCAGTTAGGTACAAGCTCTGCAAATACCTACATTCCCTCTCATATTTCTGTAGTGGGCAGTATCTGGGAACACACAGATTCATGTTCTCTTAGGGATATCCTGAGGCGCTCTTCCAGGTAGTTGTGTTCTCCAAAATGCTATATTGTTGATATGTATGTTACAGGGCAAATTGAACGTGCATGGAGATCAAACTGCTGGAACTATCCTAAACACGGTCTTTATTGAGTCAGGGTTAAATTCTTAAAAGTTTTGAACTAAAACATCATCTCCCTGGTTGGGTAAATTTTTGGATTTACACTTTAGTTGCAAATTTATCAGGTATACATACTTTATGCACTTTCATCCTAAAAAGTACAGGATTATTTATTTTAGAATTTGCTGTGTTTTATTCCAGAATGTGAATGTTTAAAAAACTGTTTGTCTGGACTTCAGGCATAGGTACTGTTGTAGTTATTGTAGCTAATTTTGAACATCCTGTTCTGCCTTTCAGAGCTATGTGTAGCCTTCGTCCTAGTGTTTTTTGAGTCCTTAGCTTAGTGTTCCTCTTTTTGCCTGTTTTGTATTGTATTTTTTAAATTTTATTTTTCCATATTAGAAAGTTCTGTTGTATCTGCGGCTTTCCCTAAAGATTGTCTTGCGGGGGTTGTCTTCAGACACCAACTTGTGATTGTCTTCTTCTGGTCTCCTCATTCCATCGCATTCAAATGTGGTTTGTTTTGGGGTTTTGGTGGGGTTTTTTTGTCTCTCTGGGGATTATACCTTGTTCTGACATTATGCAATGATATTACTGTTTTTTTGAAACTGGAAAATTATTTTTAAACCTCTCAAGTTTTCATGAAGTTTATAGATATGTCTGTCTGTGCTTTCTCTCTGTTACCCTGCTGATTCTCTTCCCCACCCCTCTGTGGGCACTGAACAATCGTCTGTGTGGGGTTGAGCTGCTGGCATGGGGTTAAAGCACTGCACTGGAAAAGGTTGTGCTGGTCTTATGTCTGCTACTAGTCTGTTAAAATTATATGGTTTAAGAACACCCTCTGTCTGAAACATGAAAATGTAAATTAGAAAAAAAATCTAGGTTACAAAATAATGGTGAAAAAGATCAAATGTGATTGGGAAATATTTATTTTTTAGTATTTTTCTACTTAAATATAGGGAAAAACAAACAAACCAACCCTCAAGGGTAAGGCATTCACAAAGTATTTTTATTTTCCTTCCTCCCCAAAGAAAAAAGCACTGTTTTTGGTAAGTGGGCCAACAGGCCAAGTTGGGTGTGGGTGAGTATGCAGTGACAACTGAAGTTTTTCAGAAGACTTTCTCTAGCTGCTTCCTAGGGTGGCATTTTTACACTGATGGTTGCACAGTCACATAGTGCTGCTGTTAAAGGTGTAGCTGTGCCTCTGCATTTGTCTCCCTTATTAACACAAGTGCCCCATGCCCAAATGATTTGTTTCCAGGCCTTGTGTGTTTGGAGATGGTACACTTCTGATGCTCTCCATGCTTTTGCACCAGAGGTGGGGTTAGCCAGTTTACTGCTGCCAGGCTTTGCCACAGGGATGTAGTTGTGACAAAAGAGGTGTGTTCTTTGCATAAAACATAAGCTTTGTAACTTTCTTCATCTGTACAGCTCTTTTGTTGTGTTTCCAAATCTGTTCGTGTTTTGAGACTTTTTATAGTTTTTAGAAAATACTTCTATGAAAGCAATTGTATAGTATTCTTTAAAATAGTCTTAATGCTTTTTAATACTTTTTTAATTTACTGCTTAAAATATGTGAAAATTAAAGTTGTTGGTTGCACTGAAGTTGTCAGATTGTTTAGTGGGGGGGGTATTTGCTGCTAATCTTGTGCAGCCTCTTGAAAATACAGAGGATTACTCAGCAATGTAGAGAATATACTGTATAACTTGAGTGAGAGGCTTGTGATTGTATTCTTGAAATTGGATGATTTTTACTACTATATAAGGCTGTTTAAATATACTTGTTATTTCAGGAAGATAGGAATTTCTAGAATGAAATAATGGTTGATAATTTTTGTGGTTTTAGGCATTTCTGAATATACCTTAATGGTACATACTTCAGAAATTTGTACTTTATAGATTTCAGAACAGCTCTATATAGTACCATTTTCCTTCATTTTTAGTACTGTGCATTACATCTCATAATTTTCATCTTTGAAAATTTATTCTATAGAACTCATTCTTGTGCTAATGTCCTGTTTTTTTGAAAAAAATCCTTTAGCACTGTACAGTCTGAAAAGCATTGTGCTGTTCTTGTTGTTCATAGACTATAATTTCTCCAGATTCTGAAGTGTTTGCAACAAAGTTTCAGTGAGTTTTGGAATGCTTTTAATGAGATAGAAATACTGTGGGTGTTTGCAGTATGTACATCTGTAGACGTTCTGTGCCTTTTTGGTTTTTTTTTTAATCTCACTTGGGAAAGGTGTTTAAAATAAACTATTATGGAAGGGTTGCTACAGCTGACCTTTTGTTTTTTCAATTGTGATACTAGTCCTCAGTGAAATGATGTGAAACTGCCTGTAGAGGTACATGGTGGTTTTTTTGGTGGTGGGTTTTTTTTTTTTTTTCCCTGGGGGAAAGATATCTGGACAGTGAATTTTAATCTTGAATGGCACTACTTTCATACTAGTTCTGTTATGCAAACTGAAAATGAAGAGTGTGATCGTCCTTTGGAGGAAATAAATTTTTTTGTCAGAAGGCAACAAAGGTCTTGTGATTATATCTGGTAGGACTGTCATGTCCTGTGAAGGCCCCTACTTGCTTCCTCTGTACGCTTCATTCTGTTGTGGGTGAAGTTATCTGGAAATTCAGAACTTCTTTGAAGGTAATTCCAGCCATTTCAGTTAATGTGGCTGTGGCTTAGTTGTTGCTTTCATGCAGGTGATGGTTTAGCTGTGTTACCACACAGGTAGATAGTTGTATCAGTCACCTACAGAGCTCTCTGTCCTTGGACTGAAAAGTATTACAAGAAATGAAGGATATCCTGTATTCGCATGGTGAGATACTGCTGCTCTAGTTCCTTTTGCTGTGCTTTTACATGGCAGTAGTGATTCTTGGACTGTAGGAACAGGCCTAAAATATCTGTGAATCTACACCTTCCCAAAATAAAACTTGGGTGAGGTAATGCAAAAAGCTGCTATGCTAAGTTTTTTATTTTTATTGCTAACTTTGGATTTGGTAGTAATTTCCTCTAGTCTTACAAAGATGATGATAGTGCAGTTTATACATTAAAGTAGGCACAAGTAGAACATTGAAACAAATACTTTAAGCTCCTGCTCTCAAACTACGGTTATTTTTAAAGACGTTTTCAAGTATATTTTAATTCAGAACTAAATCTAGATGTCTATTTTGACAATTTCTGTCAATTTTAGGCTATTTACTTAGTAGTGCATGAAAATGTGGTGCCATATGACACTAATTTCATGATTTGTAATGTGTAGGTATTTTTGTGTCTGCTTGCCATTTAGCAGTAACTTTTAAGTTTGAAGATGGACAAGGTGATAGAAGGTGATTAAAGATACTAAATGTATATTAAAACAGTTGAAAACTTGGCGTTTGTGGTGGTGTAAGCACTTTTGATCTGCAGCTGGTTTACATTTAGGTGCTACTAGCTGTAAAGAAATTTTGTAGTACAATATATATATTTATAAGTGCTCCACCATTTTCAGCAGATTATTTGAACAAGAATTTAAATTTCATTCTATATTATTATTTGGCTTATGTTTTCAAATAATACTTGCAAGTAAAAATGCAATATTTTTGTCCAGCAGTTCAAAAATAAATGTTAATACATTCTTCTTGATTTAAACATGCTTTATATCTTTCTGAGGCTGGTCTTTGTAGGAAAAGCTGCTTTGGAAGAAGGTAAGTTTCAAGGCACAGTAAAAGACAACAGGCAGATCAAATATTTAGATACCTTGTCTTAAGAATATGTGCCCAACACAGATTGTTGCTTTAATCTGATAATTCTGTTAAAGATGTCAGTCTTTACATATCAAATCTGCCATGCATAAATCACTGGGGTGCTAGAGCTGTGTTTACTAGGACAGCTGACTTCTGCAATAGTTAATCTCCATCAAAGGAGAATGCACCCCTCTTCCATCTATTTAATATATTAATATATTTGTGTCTGAGAGATTTGACTATCTTAAAAGTAGTGCTCAATTTCTCTAATAATTAGATTTATTTTTTCAGATAAACACTGCAAATTATTTTCTTTGCTTAACATAGTGTATGGAGTTATTAGTGTTTTTACTGGTTAACCTGTTTGTAATTGTATTCAGAAGACATATCATTATAGTTTTCTTGGGTTTTTTTCTGAGTTTCTTTTCTTGTCTTGCAGAAAAGATAGGCTCCTGAATGTAAGGCGTAATTACTAATCTCATACACCACAAAATCAACATTATTGTAAAAGCTGCTGTTGATTTTGAAAACAAATACTATTGAGGAACTACGAATTAATTTCATATCGCTGTCGCTGCAGTTTGTAGAACATACATAATGTAGCACAACAATTTCCATTTTAAGACCTTACATTTTCAGTGGCTTATAGCCTTCCCTTGCTTTTTACTTCAGACAGAAATTTTCCTTCTAGCTAGAGAGTATGTGTGTGAGCAAACCCTTTGTTTAGAGAAGTTATCATTTATCACAAAAAACTGAGAAATCTGTATGAATATCTGTTTATGAATCCTTAAATTTTTTTTTTCCTGCACTAGGTAACAGGGGAAACCACAGCATAACAGATATACTTTTGCTCTTTTATTGTCCTCTGAAAAATACAGCTTACCTGTGTTCCAATGAGGGTTTGAAGAGAAACATTATAATTTTCTGCCTATTCATGCTGTCTATGCTGAAGATAATTCATTTTAAGAAGGATTACTTAGTTAGATGTGTATAGAGCAATGTGGCATGACATGGCACAGGGTGGACATTTTCTGTTCAGGGTGTGAAAAGGTTTGGTACTTGTTTCACTGTTGATGCTCTGGTCTGCTTTAAGTGTAGCATCAAATCAAAGCTGGCAATGGTGGTTTTATGTTGTTTTGTCTTGGTTTATTTTTGCTCATCTATGCTATGTACCTTGGTGGTTTTATGGTAGGAACATGGTAAAATAAGGAAAATGGGAAGCTCTTGACTCTCTTTCATCTTTTCTGGGAGGCTTTCTGTCCCTGCAGTAAGAATCATTGGATGGCACTGATTTTCTTCTGGCAGCTTTAGCTAATACACCAAGCTTTTGTCTTGGAAAAATAAAAATAAAGTTCCTTGGTGATGGGTTTTGGGTGGGGTTTTTTGCCTGTTTGCTTTTGAGGTTTGGGTATTTTTATGATCATTTGGAGAAAATACCTTGAGGATTAAAAAGAATGAGAAGTTCTGGAAAAGCCTTGCTGGTGAAGTCTGCAAGATGCTCACACTTGCTTTCCCAGGAATCACATGTTCTGTGAAACTGAAGAGAGTCTTTGAATGGGTGCTGTAAGCTTCACTTTTTCTGTAGATGTCCTTAAAGTGGAGGCTGGGCCTAATCAGAGGATAGGTCAATCACCTTACAAGTGCTGATGCTCTTCAGAGACATCCAGCCTTACAGCCCGTTTTGGCTTTTCTCTACTGGAAAAGAATGGGGAGTGGCAGTCAGATTTTCCCCAAACTCAAGTTTGGCTGGTTTTTTCCCATTTTTTGGACATGTTTAAGTCATTAGTGTTATTAGCATTATTGCTGAGACAAAATGTAAGCCATTTTTATCATAGAGGACTGCTAATTTGTGCTCCACGTGACCTTGTCTTAAAAAAAAAAATTACTGAAGTAATAGGTGAGTGTGGAATAAAACGAATAGATCATGAGCATCAAACTAGCTTGGGAAAATTAATTCTTGAACATGTTCTCTGGTGTATAGGTTCCTTAAAATGTAAGGAGGAGAGGGAAATCACATCTTAAAACATTGAGTCTGCTTATAGAAATTATGAAAAATGGTTTTGGATTCATCTTTAGAAGTGAAATCTCATACAGCTATACAGCATAATGTGAAAAAAAAATTCACTGCTAAGCTGGAATGTTTTTACCATAGGTGGTCTTCAACCACTCAGTGATGGTGCACCAGTTATAAATTTGTGAACTTACCACTGAAATTACATGTATTTCAGTGTCTTGATGAAATCCAATCTATTAAATTAACACTGTGATTTTTATCAGCTAAACCTAAAATCTGTCAGTTTTTAAACTATTTCTGTGTGAATTTATGAGCTTAACTCAGTACTTTGACTTCTTATAGGTGCATTACACAGATAGCGAAGTTTAAAATTATTCACTACCCAGTTGCTGTTATTTGTACAGCTTTTGAATTAATGTTGTGATTAAAGGTACTTGGTCATACCATATGCATGTTTTTGTTTGTTTTTTTCCTAAACACAAACCTACTATTATTTAGGTATCACTTTATACAATGTTTATAAATTTTGCTATTTTCAAGTTAGTTTGGGTAAATTGTATGTGTCTGCATAGGGTGAAGAACTCTACTATGTCAATTTAGTTTTTTAAAGGCTCAGCACACAACATACTTGTGAACTGCACAACTCATTGGCAATGTGTGAGGAGTTCCTGTGGATGGAGGCTGACAATTCAAGCTTAATTTTCTATTCCTGTTAGTAAAAATGGGGGGGTTTTGACAACTGTGGGTTACTTGAGGGGGTGGTATTTGAGGGCACGAAAAGTGGATTATTCCCCTACCTAATTATTGTTAATTTTCAGGGGAACTGTTTATTTGTTGTAATCGTAGTTGATCTGTGGAATGTTTTTGGAGTCCCTTATCTCTTTCAAAACTCAAAAGAGAATTCCAAGGCTTGAGATAAAAGAAAAAATTGGTCTCCTCTGCTGAGAGTTTTGATTTAACAGCAGCAGCATTAAATGCTGACCTTAACTGAAAAAAGAGAAAACCGAAAAAGCTATGTTATATGAAAGGTGGGATTTTTTTTGATTCCTTATAAAGCTATATTTTTGTATATTCATGTCCTTTCTTTACCATTATTCCTCTGAAATCTAAATGATTTTGCAAAGGTTTTATCCTTGTTATTGAGTCTAATCTAGTTGTTATACAAATAGCATGTCATTTAGTAGCTGACTCATTTTTTTCTGTAGGCTGCAAGTGGTATTGAAAATGTTTACTGAAAGTTATTATTTCTCTCACAAAGATTTTAGAATTTTCTTTTTATTCTCTCTTGCAAACTGTTTGAAGGAGGCAGAGGGCTTCTGTCTTTGCAGACCATAATTCCTTTTCAAATTCAGGTAGTAGATTACAATTACAATGCAACCCCATAATTTTCACCTTGTTGTTATTCAGTTATTGCAATCCTTTTAAGTTGACTGAAGTGAGTTTTTTGCCCCCTCAAGCATTCATTCTGTTGAGCACTTTTGTCTTTGCCTTATGTACTTTCACAGTTTATTTTCAGTCTTCACTTATTGACACTGAGTTTGTTCAAGGTCAGTTTGTTTAGCTTTATAGCTGTCTGATGCCATTAACACTGGCATCCTCACCCGGTACAAAAAAAGTGAGATTTCAAAAAGATTGCTGTTTCACATCAGAATGAGTGTTAAGACTTCTATGAACAGGGAAGAGAAATTACCAACAAGAATCCCAGAGTTAGGGGTATCACCCCGAGTTGACAGTAGGATCTGTTCTGCTCTACAGAGAGCAGTTGTTCAGTAGGATGTGACCTGACAAGCTGGAAGGTGCGTGTGTGGGGCGTGTTTTGTTGTGAATTTTTTCCTTCCCCCTTCATAGTCTCTTGCACAGAGAAATGTCGCTGCTCCTCGCACTTGGTCATCTTTTCCATTAAAGTTACTTTTCAATGAACTTGTAATCTATTTCTGGGAAAGCGTCTGGCTCTAAAATGCGTGATGTCTTTCTAATTATTACTTTGATTATCTTTCAAGGTTGCAAATCTTAAGTTTTGTTCTTTCTTCCATTGCCTGAGGTTTTTTTTTAAATTCCAGACCGGTTGAAGTATTTGTCTTTTAAGCGGTATTTAAAGCTTAACATAGATCGCCATACACAAATGTATCTCATCAGTTTGATTCATGTGCAATTTGTTATATTCAGTTTAGATAAGCCTAGAAGTATTTCAGATACTTCTTGTTTTCTTTTCCTTGGGTATTTTCAATGTTGTTGTCATCCTTACAATTTTCTGTTAATTTCTGTAGCTTTGTAATTCAATTCAAATCAGAGAGAGACCTGTTCCAGTTTAATTCTAACAGTTTTGTGTACTTGTCCTGCCTATATGATTCTGTTTTGAAGATCTGTAGTTTTATGCATTATATTCATCTAGTAACTCATGTTTTAGGTTAAATAAAAACCCATTTGTAACAAAGATAATGTAGGTATAGTGACATATATGCCTAAATTTTCAGACAAAATTTCATTTTTTTTTAATTGGAAAAGGCTGAATTTTGTCAAGAAACGATGGTTGTATTAAAAACCTTGAGAATCATTGTCTGTATTAGGGTAACCAGCTTCTTTAAGTACGGCGCAGTGTTCCTTAAATAGGGATTGCAGTGCCGTAGTATTCCCAAGTAGTGCCTTGCACAAAGTTTGACAAATCCATCCACTGTCATGGCTTCCTGTAGCTGTTAGGTGTTTTGTGTGACCTTGCAAGGATGGACTTGAATAAATCCTCTTGGTGCTAATATAGTGGCCTGATGGAAAAGGGCTGAAAATGAGAGACTTCATTTTCTATGTATTCTTTCATTTCCGGATTATTCTAGGGTGCATGTGAGGATGTCAGCAAGTTATGATGCACTATTGCTGTGCCTAATTATCTTGCCATGAGAAGTGCAGCAGGCCAGTTAGATTCTGGAGTTTGAGTATTACTTTGGAGAGGGAGTAATTGGAAAAATTAGTTGAATTTTCAACAGAACTTAGTTAAAAATTAATGGTGACTTGAGGTACTGATTCTGAATCATGTAAGTGTTAATTAGACCCACAACTCTTTAGAAGACCTGATTTCAGTTTTGCAAGTTAAGCAGTTTATGTAGTTGAGTTCCTATAGTCACACTTTGGTCTTCAAAAAGTTACTTCCAAATATTTTTAATATGCTCCCAATACTTCTAACATTGTCCTATTAATTTTGAAGTATGATCATGGAACACTGTGGAAGTCAGGAACTTCTTGTTTAGGGTAATCTTTAATAATAGACTCTGGCCCATGTTATGTAAATCTGTGCTTATATAATAGTGGAAAAGTGAGGTTGTATCCTTTGTGATGTGAATTTCACTTCTTTAACTGGACTTCGAGACCAAAAAGGTTGTGTATCTTTCAATTGAAATTCAGACAATGATATCATATGTAATTACAAAGCTAAACCAAAATCTGTATTATCATGGTGTAGTATGTAAAAACCTGTATAGTTTTTAATTTTAGGTTTTTTTTGGTACATTCTCCAAGTAACACAATCTGATTTAAAATTCTCCTCTACTTTTCTTTACCTAGTGTTAAAGCACACAGGAGTTGCAAGGAAAAAAATGGATATAAAGAAATCTCTCATTTAATTCTCAAACACTTTTTATCAGTAAAATAAAAATCATATCCTTTTGCTGTCACGTTCTCTTCCATTCCAGTGGTGTGAGCCAGCTGGCCTTCAGTGACCTCCAACATTGGTTGAAAAACTTTAATATTAATAGTTGGGGAGAAAAAAATGTGCTTGTCAGTTTAACTAGAGGACATTCACTGGGTTTTCTTTTACAGGGAAAGAGGATTTAAACAAACTTTCCATAACATTTGTTGGTTGTGTATTTCGTAGTAACCACCATGAAGTTCACTGCGTTTAGGGAGACGATGAAGCTGAGATGAAAAGATATAAATTCATGAAGGCTCAGCTTCACAGCTGGTGTATAATCCTTTCTGTTGTCACTGGTGCCCTGGCCCCGGTACCCAGCAGAACAAAGGGAGCTGAATTGGAAATGGTGGGAGCTGGGAGGCTCTCGCTGGCAGCACATCTCATGGCCATAGGCCTTGTCAGGGCGCAGTGTGATACCCTTTATTCTGGGTGACAGATGCGAGGTGGGTTCTGCGAGGGGGAAGTCATTACCAGTGTGAGGGCAGTGTCAGATCAAAAGTAACCAGTGATCAAACAAGGTAAAGGGCTGCGGAAAACAGGCTTTCTGTCTGGCCTCAGCACCTGCCGGATCACTGAGGGGAATAGGCCTTGTGTGTCAGGTTGCGCTGAGTCCCTTTGATGTACACTGAATGAGTGAAGACGGAAACTGAAGGGGAGAGGGAAGAGTTTTATTTCCCATTTCTTCAGGGCAATTGAAGGTGCTTTGCCATGTAATGCTGGCATGGACTTTACAGCTGAAAAAAAATCTCCATAAGACCCCTGCAGGAAGCAAAATGTTCGGGGCTTGAGTTTTCTATTTCTAGCCCAGTCTTACTGATGAATTTTTCAATGGTGTTGCATTTTGATGACTGAGGATAAAATCTGAAATTAATATTCTATTATATTGTATTAATATTATATTTTGTTGAAGAAAATGATAATATTCTTAGAATTTTTTGTGGAAACCGAATACTTTTTTAAGTAATCAGTACTCATTGGGGCAGTTTCTGTATTCAATTCAAAATGATACAAATTATTAAAATTTCTTTAAACAGAGTGATGTAGAGGCATATGCTATAAGTACATAAAATTTTTTTTGTGTGGAGATTTTTACTATAAGTCAGAATGTACAGTCTAGCTAGCTATAAAGTAACAATAAGTGATTACCTATTTACATTTCAAGTGTGATAATATGCCATACCTGGTGTTCTACCAGGAGTGTCCCACTTACAAAATATTTGCCCATATATATGCACACCTGCAAAACCTAAGTAATTTTGTAGCTATGATGTTCTTTCATAATGTTACACAGCATAATTTTGTATATTAATATATTTTATTAAGCACACTTGCTGATACTTTAGATAACTTCCTCATTTCTGTGTCTTTTTTATTCTGTTAAGTATATCTTACAATTTCTTTTGTTATGGATGTGTTCCTTTGCACAGCCATGTAGTAACAAATTCATTTTATTATTTATTTTATTTATTATTTATTTTAGTTGTCATATTTAAATTACACATTTTTTTCTGCACTCAAAATAAGTATCTGCATGCACCTTGTGAAGTGTATATTAAAAAAAATTGTAATAAAATAAACTATTAGAAATTGTTCTGTAGTTTAACAATTACATAATCCTTTTTACTGCTGTGATCTAATTTTTGTATGTATTTTAAAAGAGATTTCCAACTCTCTGCTCCCTTCCCATCCTCTGTCCTGTCTCTTCTCTCCTTTCTCCTGCCTCCTCTCTCATCCTTCTCCTTTTTCTCCTTGCCTTTTTTTTTCCCCATGGCATCATAGAATGGTTTAGGTGGGCAGGGAGCTTACAGATCAGCTGGTTCAAACTTCCTGCCATGAGCAAGGACAGCTTCCACTAGACCAGGTTTCTCAGAGCCCCATCCAGCCTGCCCTTGAGCACTTCCAGGGATGGGGCAGCCTGTGCCAGGGCTTCACCACCCTCACAGTAAAGAATTTCTTCCTAATATCTAATCCAAACCTACTCTTTTTCAGTTTGAATCCATTCCCCCGTGTCCTACCACTACATGACCTTGTAACAAATCTCTCTCCATCTTTCTTGTGCGCTTCCGTCTGGTACTGGAAGTCACTCTTTTTTTTTTTCCAGGATGAACAATCACAATTCTCTGAGCCCTTCCTTGCAGCAGAGATGCTCCAGCCCTCCCATCATTTTTGTGACCTTCCTCTGGACTTGCTCCAGCAGGTCCATATCCTTTCTGTGCTGGGACCCCAGAGCTGGATGCAGCTCTGCAGACGGGGTCTCACCAGAGCAGAGTATAGGGTATTTTTCTCTTAATGAATATATGTTCTGGTTTTTGTTAAATCTGAAAGTGTGACTGTGTATACTGTTGCCAGGTATTTCAGAGAGTGAAAAGGTGCATTATAATCTCCCTTGATAACTTAGAATATATGAAAAAGAACCTAATTAAAAAATGCTCCAGCAGTTTTATTATCAGTTTGGGAAGTGTTACATAGTTCAGTATTGACTAAGCAAAATTCAAATGTCTGTGCAGCTCTGTAAGGTTTGTACTGTTAATATGGAAAAAACCCCAACCCAAATGTGTTCTGTGCTTTCGTGGCAGGCCTTTTTTTCTTGATTTTGTAGTAGTTCAGCTTTCATGCAGCTTCTCAAGCTTGGCTCTTATATTAATTGATCTCAGAGTCTTCTATTTCAAGGGATCGTGTGGTTTAAAATCTAAATAATACACATGCAATAATTGCAGTGAGTAACTAGTATTCAAACACCTTCTGGAGAAAATCATATTTAGTTTGGTTTCTTCTTTTCATCTCTGAGCTGAAGAAAAGTAACTACTAAGCCACCAAAAATATTCAAAATACATTTTTGCATTCAGAGAGAAAGTCATATATGGTTTGCATCCTGCTGCAATCTAGATAAATAGGAATTAATTTGCTGTGCATGGGTTACTTCTTTACTTTGTTATTTCTGTTGTTTTTATTATTAAATAAAATGGCACTTTTGAGATTACTGTGATGAGTAAGGTATAATACAGCTTCAGGTGCAGTGCCATCTGAATTCTCCTAGTAATCACTTTGACCTAAAAATTTAAATCTCTATTACATTTTGCCTATGGTTTTTGTTCTCTAACAGATATATCATTTAACATCTAACTTCAGGTGACATGTTTATCTCTGAAAGTGTAATGTTCGAATTGGCAAACAGTAAAACCCTAGCCAAAATAAAAATGTCATCCTACATTTGTTTTAATCCTGTCTGGATTTGCAACCATTCAAATAAAACTTGTGCAAGATGGAGATGATCTGTTTGGGTTTGGGTTTTTCTTAAATTTTATTTTAATTTTTTCTTTGCATTGTTATAGACTCTACTACAGCTACTTAAGCTGTTATACCCACTTCGTAAATTTTTTAGGTCCAGCTTTAGGCTCAAATTAAAAAAAACCCCAAACCTTCAACCAGACAAAAACAAAGAGACACCAGAAATAGCCCAGATTTTATAAATAAATCAGTCTTCTGTGTTGCACTAGGTTTTGCTTACCTTGAGATTTTTTTCCCTGCTACAAAGGTAAATAACTCTTTGAAGTGTTAAAATAGAAGTTCTGAATGAATCTTAGTAGGGACACTGAAATCCTCTGAGCATCTCTGGGAAGTTGCATAAGATAAATTTGGGTGGATGTAAAGCTGATAAAAATATGACTAAATAATGTATACATTCAAATATCTCAAAGATGGATGCCAAGAGGATGGAGCCAGACTCTTCAGTGGTGCCCAGTGACAGGACAAGGAGCAGTGACCGTAAGATAAAACACAAGAAGTTCTACCACAAGAAGAAGAATTTCAGGTTGAGGGTGGCAGAGCACTGGAACAGCTGCCCAGGGAGGTCACGGAGTATCCCTTTCTGGAGACATTCCAAACCCATCTGGACACATCCCTGTGTCAGCTGCTCCAGGCGACCCTGCCTTGGCAGGGGGGTGGGACAAGGTGGTCTTCTGAGGTTCCTTCCAACCCTAACAATTCTGTGATTCTGTGATAAAGGGTAGATGGATATTTTTATTACAGAAATACAAGCTAATCCAAACGTTAGACCTCAGAAAGAATAAGAAAGTCAGTCAGCCTTTTTAGCTAATAAGTTTCTAGAAAGATTTAAGTCAAATATTTCTGCTCGTGGAAAATAGATAAATGAACAAAGAGCTCTCCATGATCATTCAAGTCCCAAAATAATGGTTCCTTATCTTTGCAGTGTTGTAATTAGAGAGGAAAATATAAAATTAAATGTGTTTTAGCTGATGCAGCTTGGGGGAAGAGGAAATGGAAGGAGAAGGTAGATTTAGAACACTGAATAAAAATGCATCTACATATCTAATGTATTAGAAAAGTCACTTAAAAGACAATTAGCAACTGAAATATATACTAAATTAAAGGTAGAAATAACGGTATTCTGAAGTTTGAAGTTCTGAGTGAGAGTCAACTAATGGTTATAATTAGCATTAATATATTCGAGATTTTCTGAAGACAGTGCTTGTCTCTTAATCTGGTATAAGGCTTGTTTATATCATTTGCTGTAGAGGAGCATTGCATGGTAGAGGAACAAAAACAACTTGAAGAAGACAAAATTGTCATTGTTCTACACCAGTTCACTCCATAGCACAAAACTTGCCACAATGTCATTTGAATGTTATGCATTGGTATGTATGGAGTCATCCATTAGTAGTATAAGCATAAATAATTTTACATACTAAATGAGTTCAGAATTAGTTTTCATACTGACAGATGTTTAATTTTGTAGTCTTTTGAAAATGGTAGGGAGTGCTTCCCCCGTCGGTTCATGCTTACAGTGTCTTTAATGCTTTTGACCTATCTGATAAATGTATCACAGTTTGAGAGAGTAATTTAAGGTAGTAATTTGGGCTGATTCATTACTTTGGATGTCTTGAGAAATGTTCTGCTGTGCCCACTGGGTTTGTTTTTATTCATAAGGCTTCTCCTTATATGTAAAATTACAAATTTTTCCAATTTCCGGTTTGTCCTCCAGTAAAACCCAGAGCTTATCCTGTGCCAAGTATTGCTTAGTTATTGCTTAAAGTACAACTCCTGTGTGTGTGTTGGATGGTGTAGGTACTCACTTCAATAATCTTTCTGTAATGGTGATACAGTTCATTTTATGAACAAGATAGATTTGTGTCACAGGACACTGTGGCACTGTTTGTTAAAGCTCAGTTCCAGAATGAATAATAACAGGTCGTGTTTTGGAGTGTTTGAGGACATAATTCAACAAAAGCTCCAATGAAAAACCTCTGTAGTGTCCTACTGATTCTAGTATTTTATGTGTTGGGGCTTTCTGGTGGATGTTTTGGTTTTGGTTTTTTTGTATGATTTTTTGTTTACTTATGTTTGAGCTTCTGAGTGTGTATGTGTGTGTGTGTTTGGTTTGATTGGTTGGGTTATGTCTCTCCACAAAGCCTCTGTGCTGGCACAGCGTGATTTCTTTGTTGCTGTAATGCCTTAGCACAAAGTAATGGTCTTGTAGTGGAGGGCAGAGCTTATAGTTAGATATTCCAAACTGTTGTTAAGTATTTAATGAAATTTTAAATATGGCAAAAATAGCTTTGGAGTTTGGCACATCAGAAATACACCAGTTATTAAGATGAAGACCCATTTGATCTGCAAACGTACCCTTTTGATGTGTCAACTGTTTATTATGACTAATGTCAGCGTACCTCTGCTTCACAGACATTGTGTAGGATGTGTGTAACTGATGAAATTGTGTGTGTTACAGTGAGATGAACATATCCATATATTTCCCTTGATGATAGCTTTAGTAATTTGTGTAGGCTGTACACATTTTCAAGGATTCAGTTAAAATTAGTATTCTAACATAATTTCAGTAAATTTAAAAGGGCTGTTATACTCTGTGTTTTGTTAACAGTGAGTACACCAGTGATTGTATTTCCAGCATAAGGAAGGTGTTTGCAACTACAAAAAAAAGGACTGAAAACTGAGCTTACGGACTCCACTGCAGTATATCTTAATAACCCTGCTCGAGCGTTCTGTACTTCAGTGAAAAAAACCAGCTTCATATTTTCGAGTACTCTTTCACAGCTGGGGGGTGTATCTCTTTGCAAGAGGGTGTCATTCAGGCAGTGAGATAAGACCCTTGAGGTGTTACAAAGTGTTGACTACCACTTCAGTGTTTTATCTGTTTGCCAGAGTGCAGAGAATGAACAGGAGGGAAGGGGTGGAAAAAAGGAAAGCTTGGACATTTTCCAAGGCCCCAGTATCTGTGTATGAGGAGTTGTAATTATAGGCTGGGAGGCTGACTTTTATTGGGCAGGCTATTCTGGTGGACTTAAAGCCCCCCTCCATCCCTTCCCAGGTGGTAGCTGGCTTTCATAGCTGGAATTGCTTGACATTCTCAGACATGGCTAAATGAGACCTCGGCCCCGGGGTTCACATGCTGCCAGCTGGAAGAAAGTAACAAATGAGAGCAGATGACAAAACAGGCGTGCATAGTAAGAGAGGGGAAGAAGAAAAGGAAAAACAAAAGGTAGGAATGAGAAAGAGAAGGAAAATCATAGGGGAGGAATGTATGGTGAAGAAGTGAAATGGCAGTACATATTGAGCTCTAGGAAGTTTTATTTGTATGGAAGGAGCTCTTCTTGTTGCAAAATGAAATGCAGTAGCATTTGCATTTTAATACTTTATTTTCAAGTGGTGGTGTGCTTTGTAATGGTTAAACAGCTATCAGGATGGTGAAACTTGAGGGGCATTTAATAGTATTCCATGTCAAGGCCATGTGATTGTTGATTCTCATGTAATAATTTTGCTGGGTGGCTTGTTGTGTTCCTTTTTGAAAAGTTTCTTCTAGTATTTGGTTTTGTCTTCTTTCGTACTTGCATAAGCTATATCTTTGAGGTGGCAAAATAGTCAATCACTTAGAGATTCCCTTAATGTTCAAAACAGATATTAATGAACATCACAAAAATTGTTTATGAAAAAATAGGAGGGAAATCGAAATTAAATGGAAGAGCAGCAGGTCTGAAAATGAATTGAAAGAAATCCTGTACTTGACATGCTAACATGGGTTCTAAATTACTTGTTTTTATGTTATGTTTAAATCTTTGTTTACTGTTCTGAAGGGAGAGGATGCTTCTGGTTTTTTAGATGAGATTGTTTTTCACACAAAAACCCCCTTGTTTTGGTTAATGATGCTGTTACCTCAAATTCTTTTTTATCTACTTGGATTTTGTAGTATATGAAATTCTAATCCTAATGAATCAAGTCAGAAATCTGCCAGATATTTCAAGCTTGTGTATCGATCTCATTAGCTTTGATTCTGAAGATGCAATAAATTAGCTGACATATTATGTATCAGAAACATCTAAGATTTTTAAAATTTTTTTTTTTAAATTCAAAGGCATTTAAAGTCTGATTGTGTTTGGGCATGGTTAATACCAAGTTAAACATGTGCTGTCTACATTGGCTACTTTGAACGTGGTGTGCTTTGTCCTTTTTATATTTAAGGCTATCCTGTCATATTGGCTGCAATATGAGCTGGGTTTATTGCATGAAACTGTAGTAAATGTGGAAGAATTTAAAGTACAATTATTTATGTAAACTTCTAAAATGGTAAAAGGCAATAAGGATTTTAAAAGTGCCATGCATTATGCTTTTAACTGTAATACGTGATGAATACAGTCTCCACATAGGTTGACAGTACTGAGACCTTCCATTCACATCTGAATTTGTAGCTAGAAATCTTGAATGATTTAATAAAACAAAAAATAGCTAATATAGATAACTGGTGTGGCTTGTTCTCATCGGCTGTTTTTCTATACCAGATTTGATGGCCAGTCATCTGCTGGTTAGTCTTGCACTGCTAAAACATGACTAAAGAAGTTCTTAGGGATTGATTGAGAAGGGCAGAACACCAAGTTGCAATATGAAGACAGTTGGAAATATGGAAATCACTATTTTAAAATTTATTTTGAGCATTAGTTTTAGTAATGTACGGGATAGAAAAATCCTGTTGCAAATAGTGTAAGCTAAAAAATAAAAAGTAGTTGTGGGTGGGAGATGTGTGAGATCTGGCAGATGAATTTTTAAAAGATGATTTGCTCATCAGATTGTGTGAAATCTAATACTTCATTTTTCTTGTCCATCTAATTTTTGTTAATCTTTAAATAATAAACTTTACGAATTAATAAACTTTACAGTAAAATATAATGATAGCGCTTTAGTCATGCAGCACTCCAGTTATTTCCAGTGTACCAGGTTTTGCTGCTCATCACCTTGTGAGTGTGTTTAATAACAAATTAGTACTGCTAATTTTTGTACTGTCAGAAAAGCTTTTGTAAATGTTGACAATGGAGGTATGACCAAAACACATAGTTTCTTAGCTATAATTTATCAGGAGAGGGTTGGAGCAGGTTCTTATATTACAGTCTTGTTTAATTTACTGTACTTTTGTTTTCCTATTACTGGATTATTGTGGTGTTCATATTTTCAAGATATCTGAACGAACTGTTTATCAAAAACGAAGAAAACATAAGAAAACATTTGATTTGGTGGTCATGCCTCTTCCTGCTGCTATTTTTGTGACAGACAATGCTTTTACTTGAGCATATTGGTAAGGTCTCACTTGGCACATTGTTCACTCACGATGATTTGATCCTTATTCCCCCAAGTTTTATTCTCATTATTGTTCTATAGTTTTAGTATTAAACATGCATGTAATAGAATTTTTCCTTGTCTGTTTCCTTGGGACATACATTATCCCTGTGTATGCATTCCATATCTTTTTGTTCTTTTGTAACTGTAATCTATGCCTAAACAGTTGTGGATGTATAAAACAAGGCTCCAGCATTCTATTGCTGTTCTGGTGAGTCTGATGAACACAGGTAACTCCAAGTAAGAAATGTTTGCTTTGTTTTGTTAATAGTTGCACCACAAATACTTACAAAGTAAAGAACAAGTAAATTAAATCCTTTGAAAGGGATGTGTGTTACTATCTTTATTGTATTTACTAGCTCAGAAATGCTAGTTTGAAGTTGAATGGCAGTAATGTTAACAGAATACTGAAGCAATAATGGATAGAAATGTCCTGTGTTCACTTTTCCAGTTTGCTTTCTGTATTTTGAACTTCTTTTTAAGACTGTGTTTAGCTGTTTGAAAGATTAGCATTTTTATTAAGCCTTTTTAATGCAGCCATTTAGGATCAGGCTTTCCGTAGAGGTATGATGTTCTTAATTTTCAGCTGTGATTGACTAGAAAATGATTTTTATTTATCATCCAAGAAAATACTATTCTATTTTTTGTATATGTGTGTGCAGGGACTCTAAAGGCTATGCTAAATTTATTGAGATGCTTGTTTTTAAAATCTAAATGAATTATTCTGCAATTAATACATTTTATTTGAATGTACTTTTAATTACCTACACAAAATATGTTCTAATTAGTGTTCAATTTTTCCCTTTCAAATTCTTAAAATTTTTATTTTAGTTACTTATTTTAATGACTACATTAGTGGTATTGTGTTTACTGACCTTCTTCATGAGCAAAAGAACTTGCAGATTATGCCAGTCCTTCATAACAATATGCTTATGTGTCAAAATCTGGGGTTTTTTTCTGTTTTCAATTACAATGCTGGAGATCAGTATTAATAAAAGGCTACTTTTTGCTCATTGTACTTACTACTGCCTTGTGTGAAGTAAGATGGAAATTATGTTATAATCTGTTTTTTTAATACCAGTGAGCATTGACTGGTATTCAAAATATTGGTATGTGTAAAAACATCTGTTCAGCACAGGATGTTGTTCTGCTTTTCAGTTCATTTAAAAAATGACTAAAATCATACTATTCTACTGTCTTAGAAAAAAATCAAATATTGCAGTTAGCAATGCGTCTACATTACTTGCACTAAAACCTAAAGAAAAGGTACAAATATTCTTCAGCTTCCTAATATTTTCTGTATTTGTGCATTTGGTACTGAATTTAAGAATCTTCTGTTTTCTAAGAGGTGACATGAGTGTGCCAGTGATGTCACGTAACAGAAGAATCATTGTTTTGTATAGTCAAATGTATAATTAAATGTAGAAATTTATTATGAGAGTCTGCACAGAAACTATTTAGCATTTGCAGTCACAGATTAAGTTAATTTCTAAGTGTTATGCGGTGTTTTTTAAAGACAGGAAAGACCCTCTTCCTGCAGTATTGTGAATGCATTATTGAATTCCCATCGACTGTGCTCGGTGCAGGCATGTGCATGAGCAGGGTGTGGGTATACCCTTATTTTAAGCTTTGTACATGTGGCAAATTCTGAGAAACAGAGAATTTGTAAATTAATGCAAGAACTTGACATCTACTTTCTAATAAAGTATTGTAAAGAATAATCTTGTGGGTAAGTGCAAGTCATCTCTTCATGCGTGTATACAATTTAAGAATTGAAAGCAAGATTGTTATGAGCCTTTATGTTTCCTTAAACTGAAGACATAGCATACAACACTCTTTCTCAGTGAATTCTCTCTTAATCACTGTAAATTGCGTGCGTAACAGAGAAAATATTTTTAAATTAATGGAAAGAGTATATTTTAAATAATAAAAATGTTTGAATCAGAAGTGCAGCTAACTAATCAGTGTGTACTACTATTTGGCTAATATTAAAATGTATTTTTCTTTTAAAATTGCTCCTAACTATTCTGAACGGTAATAGAAGGGCTTAAATTTGATTCTGTTCCTGACATTTATCTGTGTTTAGCCATTATATGGTTGTTCTTCAGAATTGTAATTTAATACATAGTAAGTGCAATCCATTAAAAAAAAGTAATAGTAGTTAGCCTGTTATCAGAATGTTGTGGCTCTGTAGAACAGTGTCATTGCTGTACTTTGGAATTGCACAAGTATTTTCCTGCTGACTGTCAGCATACACTGTTGTCACAGAGTTTGCTTATTAATAGGGTCTGTTCTGTAGTATTATATTAATTTTTATAGTAGTATTTATGAAGCATTAGAAATTAATATATGCATTGTCAGGTACCAATAGAAAGACTGTCAGAATATTTTCTGTCTTCAGTTACAAAAATCATCTTGAGGAGCAATAAGCAAACAGTTTGAGGTTTGATGCTTGATAGCTTTGTGTTAGGAGTCAGCTGCTTGTGTTAAAGTATCTAATGTAAAATTTTTATAGCTGCAGAAAATCAGGTATGCACTTTATTTAGCAACATAATTATTGTGAAGAATGGTCAGAGTGTCTTAATGAGAGAAATGGTGCCGTGATACCCTGAGTGGTTTCATGTATCTTGATATCATTAGCAGTGAAAGACAGTTGTTTATACCATTTCTTTTTCCTGTATATGTAATAGGAATTTTTTTTTTCCTGTGATAAGATAGACTATCTTGCTGCTGTGAACATTCAAGCTTTTTTTTTTGATGTAGCTTTTTTTTTAGGTCTTCCTTTCTCTTTTGTTTTGTAGTGCAGGTAGCATCTCCCTTTAAGTTCACTGTTTTGTGAAGGTTGTTTAAAATATAAGTTTACTTTTATTTAGATAAAAGTGACTCAATCTAGTTAAAATGAACTAATTGATACTAAAGGTCAGGCTGTACAGAAAAAAATACATCCCTATGTGATTATTTCATAGTAGATTTCTGTACATCAGGTGTTTTGTTTGAGCAAGTCCTTTTCTTTATTTTGTTCTTGACTGGTCCTACACTGCATGATCCATGTAGTGCTGGAAGAGAGTAGCTTCATTTGCTCTATTTATACACCAAATAAAACAAAACAGATTGCCACTTTGCTATTCACCATTTTTATCTCAGTATATGGATAATAATAAATCCAGAGAAAAAGAAAAAAGTACATAAAAGAAAGCACCTCATCACAAGAAGAAGGCTCCTTTTTGAAGAGGAACTAAGCTGATGACACTGATGAAAAGAGGTCTTTGAATCTTAATTATCTGATGTAGATGGCTGAGCTCTTGAATTTTGTACTTACGAGTCACATTTTTCAATGCAGTTTGTCAAACTAGAATGTGATTAATCTATCTGTCATTCTGAATTGATATCAGGGAACTTGTCAGAGTGTACATAATGATGTATGACTTTGTCAGCTTTTGATAGTAATATTATATTTACAACTAACAAAATTTAAGCATGCATCATGTTGACCTTGAAATGAGCTTTTTCTGTTCCCTTGATTTGTGAAAACACGTGGCTCTTGCTAAAAAATAAACCGAGAACTTTGCTGGAAAAATGGAGCTCATTGTAGCTTTTTGTGCTCATTAATTAAGAATGGGTGTTGCACATATAGCTAACAGTTTGTTTGAAATTTTATCATTTTTTTTCCCTTTTCTTGCTGTCTTTGTGTATGTATCACTTAAAAGACTTATCTTAAAGCATAATTTAAATTTTCAAATACTACCTAACATATTAAAATAGTATTTTGCAATTTATATCAGGCCTAAGACAAGTTTAGTACTGAAGAGAAGTGGTCAACATATATATTTGCTTTGGAAGTTGAAGTGATTTTTTTTTGTTTTTTTCATTGCCAGCAGGAGCTGGCTAAAATCTTGTAGAATATCAAGTCAGAGGAAAGGTCTGTTCTTTCTCTGTGGTAAGCTTTTCTATGTAGTGTAGCACTGGATTTTTCCAAATAGGACAAGCTTTCCTTGTAGTCATGGGTGTATCACCTAACTCCTTTGTGCATTGATTGTGCGTTGTTTCCCCCACACAACACGACACAACAGTAGCTAGTAAGAGTTACTTCTGTTTGAAGAGCAGTTAGTGTTCTCAATCTCCTTTAAAACTGAGACTTAAGCCTCATGGAAGGTATTGTGTGAATTGTCCTTGTTTTACCCTTGAAAATATATTAATATATCTGGGAGTCAGAATAGTTATTAATCTATATACTAAAATGTTTGTCAGTAAGTACCACTGTTAAGTGAAAAGAACCTACTTATGCAAGTCCTAGAATTGTTTGCCATAAAATCACATAGATTGGAACGGACCTGCAGAAGTTACCCAGTCCAGTCTCCTGGTCAAAGCAGGTTGTTCAGGTGTTCTTCAGGTGAGTTTTGAGTATCTGCAAGGATGGAGATTCCACGTGCACTCAAGGAAACCTGCTTCAGTGTGAGACTACTCTCTTGCTAACACAGGCTGTTAGCTCATTCCAGTGAGGCAATTACTTGGAATATCCATTCATCTGTTGTCTAACAGTACTTTGTTTCACTGGTGAAGATGGATAAATTACAGTCAGGCAGTAGTGCTTGATAAATTGGGTAATGTTTCAAAAACAGGAAATAACTTTGAAAATCAAAAGCATGATTTTTATTTCTTCCAGACTTTGTATGAGGGACAAGAAATCTGCATATCAGTGACTAAGCAAGAATAAGAAACTAGACAAGGGTTTTCATATGCTTACAAATATTATTCTTTACTTACCTATAAACTAATTATATTAAGAAAATTTTAAAAAGGATTAGTGATAAATAGAATGGAAAAAAGTGCTTGGAGGTTGTAAGGATATGATTGTCAGTTCATTTTCTGTGGTGTATTGTAGTCACAGAATTGTGTCTAAATAGTTCATCTGGTGATTTCGTGGAGGGATGGTTAAAATAAAGACGAATGAGAAATTTCTAGTGTAATTTTAAGGCTAGTAAGCAAAAGATACTGACCTTTTCAATGGATCATTAAGGTAGAAGAATGTAAACATTTTAGAGAACATTCAGTGATTCTGTCCTATTTGGAAGAATTTGTTTACTGAAAAAATAAAGTTGTAAAGAGCCCGAAACAACTAAAGAGATAAGGAACTCTGAAAGCTGTTCCTTCAGTTCTGGTAGTGATTATATTGTTTTCAGTAAATGAAGCTTTTTGTGGGTGCGCGTACCTGGTTTCTTATACATAAGTTTATTGAATTACATTGCTAGTTTACTGTATGACTTTATAGTGAGTGGAATGCCATTTCTGACAGGAAATGGTTGATACTGTCTTTTGTGCTATATTTGTGTATGTGCAGGTGTCAGAAAAGAAGGAATAATCTTGCGGGGTAGAAATAGCAATTTCAAGAAACAGACAACAGAAACCCCTGCAAAATGCTGAAAGTACTTACATAAGAAGTATAATTCACAGTGAAGTGAGGTATTATGCTGTAATGAGGAAGCTTTTAGGAAAGTCTTCAGAAGTCTTTGAGATGTGGGCAGTGGTAGCTTAGCTATGGACAGATTATGCTATTACAGAAGGTAACAATATTATGAGATGCACCCCCACTTTTCCCCTCCCTCTCTACTCCCTCCCACTCTACTCCAATTATTTTACTGACTGCAGCACTCCAATCTTTGACATTTTTAATTTGAAATACAGGAAAGAGTGAAGGTAACTTAAGCAAACCAGCTGAACATTAGAAAGGATGTGTACTGAACAGTTCATTGTATTTGTGCCTGGCAGTCTGCTTTGTAAGGACATTGACATGAGAAGAAGTGATAGGGGACTCAGGTGCTCTTAAATATATAACAATTTTTTAATGTGAGAAAATAGAAGCCTTAATTGAAAATTAAAATGTATTTGATTATTTTATTGTATTTTTATGTATCTGACGAAGGAGAAGTCAAAGGCAAATTCTGTGAGTAGGTGCTGCTGCTACAGTTTGAGGAAATCGTTAGCTCAGTTCTCGGGATGGAGAGTGTTTGTCATTATAAAATTGTAATGGGAGACAATTATTTTTATGCTAGTGGGATAGGTATAGGAATTCTTACTCTAATGGTTGATACTCTGATCTTAAAGGAAACTGTTATATTGTTCATTACTCTTTTATTTTGTATATATGTCATTTTTTGAGTAACTCTCAGTACCTTTGGTTAAGTGAGATTTATTTGATATTGTTCCCCCAATGCACTTTGATAGGGGGTTAAAAAATTTATTTGTATCAAATTTAGTTTATTTTGGTTAGGGCAAAGTATACAAAGTGTGTCGCTTTAGATATGCTGTTTTATTTAAGAGAAACGTAATTAAAAAATCTTTCCAGGAATGAAAAAATTGAAGACCTTTTTTCCAGTAACTGAAGTCCAGTAATTTTGTAAATCCTCTTTTTAATGCATTTAATTTTTTTGGAAAAGGACAATATCATGTCTTCAGCTTATTGGCCAGAATGCTTTGAATTAAAATACCTGGCTCCTAGATAATTCTCTGCATTTCTAAAGTATTCTATAAATATGTAGTAGTTAATCCTCTTGAAGTGTATCAATATTAAACAATGAAAAGCTTCATGAAACCCAGACATTTCCTGATGCCTCAGATTCTCAGGCCCACGAGAATTAAACCTTCTTTTGTCTTCGCAAAGTATATTTTCTAACACCTTGGTGGAGAATATCTGTAATTACTGTGATCTTCTTAAGATTATTCTAAACACATTTGTATTCTAGGGATTCATTTACCTCCAGTTTGGTTTTTTACATCCAGGGGATTGCATATATGATTCTTGTTCTTGTATCCGTAGAACAAACTGTGACTAGAACAGAA
This sequence comes from Atrichornis clamosus, assembly GCA_013400975.1. Lineage (NCBI taxonomy): Eukaryota > Metazoa > Chordata > Aves > Passeriformes > Menuridae > Atrichornis > Atrichornis clamosus. The sequence continues at coordinate 116,747 of WBMZ01014014.1, read as the reverse complement.
TAATGGCAGGGACTTGGAATAGTGCCTGCCAAAACATTGGTTCAGATTGAAATCATATAACATATTTATTATTTTAAGTGATCTGCAAGAAGATCATTAGTACATTTGTGCTCTAGAGCTAAAATTCTGGTGGCCTTAAACTGGTGGTGCTAAGCAAGAGTGCAGGCTGATGGCTTATAGTTCACATGGTTAGCTGCCATTTTCAGTAAGATATGGAGGGTAAAGGGGGCAAGTCCTAATTTAAATATAACATTCATAATGAAAAATATTAAAATTAAGAAATAATTACTGCAAAGCGTTTTTAGTGATGTTTCTAAAACTTTCCAGTGTCAATATATCTTTTTTGTTGTTTTATTTAAAATGGAATTTAAGTAATTTCTTTGTGTATTCCAAATAATAACCAAGTGTGTAGCTTCTGCAACAGAAGCTGTTATGGTAAAATGTGCATTAGCTGTGCACATGTTTTTAATTAAACATACTAGATATAAGAAGGAGGTATTTGAAGCAGGGATTAAAGAAAATGTAAAATTTACCAGTCTACCACAGTATAAACATTGGAGAGATAAGAAAAAAAATGCTTCAACAAGCTGTGCTTTTTAAAATGACATGTGCATTTAAGTTTTTAACCTGTACTTCAAAATTGACTGTGTATTTATGTATAATATTTAGGGAGAAAACTTCAACTCTCTGTCAATGACTATTTGACAACATGAATGAAGAATCCTTTTACATTTCATTTTACCGTACTCTTAGAAAGATCAGGCATGGCTAGGAAGACTCCTAAAATTGTGTAGGGAAATTACTTGTTACACCAAGCTGTTATTCTTGTGTGGGGTAAGAGTGGTAGGTGATACTAGTTATTTTACTGGTCTGCAATGTACTTACTCTAGAGTTGGCAGTAGCAAAGTAGGATTCTTTACAGAGTTACAGCAGTGCTTGAAATAATGGCATACTTTGAATGTGTAATATGTTTATAATCAAACCTTTAGTGGCAAAGTTGACTGGTCAAAAATTAGGGAAACCTGATTTAAGGCTGTGCATGTAACCTTTCTTAGCCTTATTGACTATGATACAGTATTTAAATGAAAAAGTAATATTTTCCATTTTTTATTTAGGAACTTTATTAATTAGTTTTCATTTTGTGGATGTTGCTTGTATTAGTGGGAATTCAGCCAGTATTTTCTTTTCTCTTATTCTTCAAATTGTGACCACTGGTCATGTTTTACTGTTTGTGCCCCTGTTTATATGCTTTTCTGAAGGCAGAATGTTTTCTCTCCTGTTCATTCACGGATGTTAATGCATCACATATAGTAACTGACTAATCTAAAAAATCTCGCTGTGGAACTAATAAGGAGGTGGGGAGAGAGTTAAATCTAAAGGATCCAGCAATCAGAGTAACTGAGTTGGGGGCAACCATGACAAAAAGCTTCAACTTCACTTCTCTAGCAATTTGTAGAAGGGAATGAAAAGTCTGCTGCTGAAGGATGGGGATGAAGTTTTTAAATAGAGAATTTTCCAACCTATTCTGTCTTAATGAGTGGTGTTTTTTTTTCTTTTTGTGATTTTAATGATTTAGTATTCTAAAGGGAGGATAATGAAAAGCAGAGAAAGGTAAATGTGTCCCTGCTTATTAATATTCAGGGTAAGTCTTTCTTTCAGATGATCTTCAATAGGATAAGGAAACATTACAATTGTAAAAGCACCAAGAGCCAACAGTTGCATATTGTCAATACTCTGGGATTCTGTGGTTCATAAAGAGGTCCAGGAAGGAATCGAGGGTTTCATTCAGTTTTAATTTCATATTCATGCCAGGAGCATTTTGTGAGAGGGAATGCTTCACAAAGAGGTGATAGTTGCTGTTGTAAAGAAAAAGAACTGCTTTATTTCTGTGACAGTTTAAGAGGAAATAGATTAAATCTTGGTTCACTGTTGTAGCAGGTTTTGACTGAATGTTTGCTAGATGTTTTAAAGTAGTAATATGATCTAACTAACTACCACAGTGACAAATTGTGTTACTCTGTGGCAAAGGTATATAAATTTGGGAATTTTTAGGAAAATAATAGATAGTCTAGGACAATGGATTGCAACAAACAATAGAATATCAAATAAATAATTCAGATAAATCCTAATTGCTGCGTAACTCAAAAATTTGAAACACTTGTTTGTCTCAGAATACCTAGAAACAAATATTTGTTGTGTGTCACTCTATAATCTTCCTGTTCTCATTCTTGAGGAAAAAAACACCTTAATTTCCTAGAGGCAGAAGTAGATGCCCCAGAAATGGGGTGCCACTATTTTAGTTAGGTTATTTTTTCTGTTTGTAAAATCACTTTCGACATTAAGTTTTATAAGCAGAACTATGCTAAGAAAAAGCTGTTTTCTCTTTAGGAATGTCACAGAGTGAATGGACTTCAGAGAATGCATACATGGATACCTTAATTACAATTCTTGATTCTTGTTTTTGTCAGTGAGGTTCCACATCAGCTCAAATGTATTTGATACTTCTGGTTCCAAAATAGTGCATTAAATAGAAAATTGCTCTTAACTTCATAGGGAAGAGAAAGAGAGGATGACAGTTCAGCACAAAATCTCAAATTTTGATGGGGATTTCCAGAAATGCAGCACATTTCTTTGACAGGAGGTATAGTTGAAGATATGATGATGATAAATTGGCAATTATACTTGTTGATGAGATAAAATGTGTGACAGGTGTCACTGAACTGCATGCTTTGAGTTGCAGGCAACAGGTATAATGTTCAGAATTAGCACGCTTACAGATATTTGCTGTAATGATTCAAAAGTATGTATTTTCCCTATTAGAGCTTCATTTTGCCATAGACATAACTCTTCAAACCCTCTTGTCATCTGTCAGCGTTCGAGGAAACAAATTTTGACACAAATCAGAGAACTGTGACAGTTGAGTGACAAGCTGTCAAAGGTTCCAGATCAATTGCATCATTTATTGCCTTAACCTCTGCTAAGCAGATAAATATCAGGATAACCCCTGAAATTAATCATTACAAATACTGAAAAAGTTTAAGTGATAAAAGAATAATAGGTATGGAGGAGCTACATTTTTATTTCAGGGCTAGAAAAAACTTTGCAGCAACGCTTTTTGTAGGAGTCATCGATACTAAATAACACCTCCTATCTTAGGAATGTTAATCTGAATATTTTCAGAATGTAATACAAACATGATTTAAACTTTAAGGTCTAAAGGAAAGTGTGGAAACTAAAATGTCAGTAGGCATTTTCATATGGAATCACAGAATGGTGGGGGTTGGGAGGAACCTCTGGAGGTCAACTAGTCCAACCCACTTCCTAAAGCAGGTTCACCTATAACAGGTTGCACAGGATCTCATCCAGGCAGATTTTCAGTATCTCCAGAGAAGGAGACTGCACAGCCTCTCTGGGCAGCCTGTTTCAAAGCTCTGCAACCCTCAAAGAATATTTTCCTCCTATTCAGACTGAACTTTCTATGTTTCAGTTTGTGAGTGTTGCCCCTTAATCATGTCCGGAGCACAACTGTAAAGAGTCTGGCCTCATCCTCTTGACACTTGCTCTTAAGATACCCTTTTCTCCCTTCCTCTCATCCTCTTCGTAACCATGCTCAGAACCTTCCCCAGTAGTTCCTTGTCTTTCTTGAACTGGAGAGCTCAGAACTGGACACAGCATTCCAGATGTGCATCACCAGGGCTGAGCAGAGGNCTTCCCCAGTAGTTCCTTGTCTTTCTTGAACTGGAGAGCTCAGAACTGGACACAGCATTCCAGATGTGCCTCACCAGGGCTGAGCAGAGGGACGTGATCACCTCCCTGACCTACTGGCAGTGCTCTTCCTGATGCACCCCAGGACACCATTGGCCTCCTTGACTTCCAGGGCACTGCTGGCTCATGGACAGCTTGCTGTCCACCAGGACCCCCAAGACCCCTCAGTGCTGCTTTCTGCCGTGTCAGCCCCTCACCTGTCCTGGTGCATGGGATTGTTCCTCCCTTGGTGCAGGAGCTTGCACCTGCCTTAGCTGAACTTCGCTGGTTCCTCTCTGTCCAGCTCTAGAGCCAGGTGTCACTGAATGGCAGCAGAACACTCGAGTATCAGCCACTGCCCCCAGCTTTGTATCATCAGGAAGCTTGCTGGGGGTACACTCTGTGCCTTCATCCATGTTATTGATTAACAACACATTGAACTAGACTGGACCCAGTACTGACCCCTAGGGAACATTAGGTGCAGGCCTCCACCTAGATTCTGTGCCACTGATCACAACCCTCTAAGCTCTGCCATTCAGCCAGTTCTCAGTCTACCTCACTGTCAACTCATCTGTTGCTTACTCAGCTTATCCCTATGAGGATGCACAGGGGACAATGTCTGAAGTCTTGCTTAAGTCCAGGTAGACAACATCCCCTGCTCTCCCCTCAACTGTTCGGTTAGTCCATCGTAGAAGGCTGTCACATTGTTCAGGTGTGATATCCCCTTGGTGAATCAGTGCTGGCTGCTATTGAACACCTTCTTTTCTTCCACATGCTTAGAGATGATATCCAGGAGGAGTTGTTCCTTCACCTTTCCAGGGACGGACATGAGACTGACTGACCTGTAGTTTTCTGGGTCGTCTTTGCCTTGTGTTCAAGACTGCAGTGACATTGGCTTTCCTCCAGTCCCAAGGCACCTCTGCTGTTGTTCATGACCTTTCAGACATGATGGAGAGTGGCTCAGCAATAACGTGGGCCAGCTGTCTCAGCACTCATGGGCTCATCCCGTCAGGGCTCATGGATTTGTGAGGGTCGTGTTTGCCCAGATGATCTCTAGCCTGATCCCCCTTGATCTCTTACTCATAAATTCTGCGTGTGGTAACCAAGTCTAATCTTTGGTTACAGTTACTGGGAAGGGGGAGGCTGATGGCTGACCACCTGTGGGTTGCTGCTGCAGGCTGCCCCTGGAGTCTGGCTGGAATACAGTTAACTCTCTTCATTGCAGCCAATGTCAGGCTGAGCTTTACATTTATGGCTGAACTGTGTTGGTAACACACCAATACTCTGTCTGTTGTTGAAGCAGTGCTTGTATAGGCTTTATCACTGTCCCCATCCCCCCGCAAAGGTCTGTGAGCTGAGGCTGGGAGAGAACATAGCTGACAACTGACCAAAAGAATTCTTGCCTACCACATAGTCAGCAGTAAAAGATGAGGGTGAGAGGGAGATTGCAGGGAGATTTATAGTTATGGAGCTCTTCTTCCCAAGTTCATCTTCTACACATACTGTGGCTCTAAAACATTTCTGTTTGTTCCTTGACAATGAGAGATACTGAAAGAACTTTTTTTGCTTTGCTTTTGTGGGCATTTTTTGATTTTTTCTTAAACTTTGTCTTGACCCACAAGCTCTTCCTCCTTATTTTCTCTCCTGGTCGTATTGCGGAGGAGGAATGAGAGGGTGGCTGGGTGGGCATCTGGTAGCAGCCAAAGTCAGTGCACCACATCTCTGAAGAATTTCAAAATGTACAGTTGTTAACAAATAAAATACTTATAGGATGTACTATGCTGAGGATGGATATACTGCAGAACATATTCAGATTTTTGAGGAGCAGAAGATCTAGACCGTTGTAGACCAGGTCTCCTCTTATGTTGGTATTCACTCAGTTGAGATTTTTTTATACCACTGCCCAAACTACCTACAAATGTATTTGCAGCCTTTCATTTTCACTATGACTTCACTGTCTGTGGTTGCTAACTTGTAGAAAGCAACATATTTAGAATGTGCCTCCTGTTCTGCATTTTAGCATTGCCCTATCACTTCTTTATTCTGTGATCATTATGAAAGGTAACTAAGTATTGCATGAAAATTAAGAATCAAGACTAATTCCATGGCTGAAATAGATATCTTTAATTCTCAGCAAGCCAGTTCATTATTGGTGGACTTGTAAAAGTCAGTTTTCTGTCAAGTGAGGCCTATAGATATTTTCTTCTAAAAAGAATAAGTATACTTTTGACCTATTTCGTAATTCAAATTTTCCTCCTTCGGAAGAATAGAATGATTAGATTTTGAGTTATCCTAGGAAAAAAAGATTAAATGGCTTCAGTTAAATTTAGAAGTCAGACTCAGTCAGACTAATGAATTAAATCTTTTCTCAGTACTTAATTTTTCTAATTTTCCTTGGAGCTGATTCTGTCATTACAAAGTTGAGCTTAAATATCTGATAATATTTATTATTTCTATAACATTTTGAAAAATATGTTCATGGGAAGAACTGAAGTCTTCATACATGACAGTACAGTATGTGTTTCCCAGTTTTCTTTGTTCTGCTCTATTTTCTAAAGGGAGAGCAGCTGCTCAGCATTCAGTAGTTCAGTCAGTGGAACTGCAAATGTAAGATTTTTGTTCTGTAGATAAGACATGAAATAGTGCGGTGAAAATACAAACCTTGGAAACAGTTTTAAATTACTGAAATTTGGATGTCAACAGGAAAAATGTCTTCATTCTTGGGTCACTATAAAATAAAGACTCATTGGCTGCAAGTTTTTATCCTGTCCTGATCAGATGCACATTTGGATTTGGAGCAAAATGTCTCTCTCTGGAGTAAATATATTTCTTTCTTTTTTTTTAAGAATTTAAGCAGTCTGAATTTAGAAAGCTGGGATTTTTGTTTTGCGTGTTTGTTATTTGGACTGTTTTGGGATTAAGTGCCGTAACAATCATAGGTGATCTTGAATGTTAGCAGAAAAACAAGGGATTGACAAAACATGCAACAATAGCTATCTTCTAAATATTTTTTGCCTTTTTCTTTATGGTGCTCTTCAGAAAATAATAATCATCATTTCTGCATTATATATTGAAAGTGATGTGAAGAAAAATTTAATTTGTCTACTGCAAATCTCAAGATTATTAGGAGAATAAGTATACAACTTGTGTTCTTGACAGTGTATTTGACTCAATGTACTTCTGATTATCCATCCATAAAAGATGAAGACCTCACTGAGGTCTTTAAAAATCTTTATAAATGTTACTATTTTACAATACCCTTCCACCTCTAAGTTTATCTTTTCTTCTTTTATCTTATCCAGTCTTTCTCTGTTGTTTTGGGTCATGTGACTGAGTTTTCTGGTCTAAAACCAGTAGGGTCCTTACAGGCATGGAGTCTCTTTGTCTGCTGGTTGTAGTTCCATTTGACTAACTGGCTTCCAGATTCTGTCTGTTTGCATTTAGGTTACTGTCAGCAAGAGATGCAAAGACTACATCTATTTTTCATTGTCTAATAGAAAAAGTCAGATCGAAGCAGCAAACAGCGCACACCCCACACCACCCCCAGTACCTTCTGTTTATATTCAGACTACTTTGTTTTGCTTGCTTAATGTTTCTGATTGTGAATATTGTCAAATATAGGTGTAATTTTTGAAACTTGTCGTCTGTTAAACTCAAGGGTACAAGGAAATGTAACATCCAGAACGTTTCCCTTTCTTGCATAGCTGTGGCATCTGTGTTAGAGATGGATGTATTTCCTCTCTTAAAGAGAAACAAGGAAGTAAATGGCTAGTGCAGTGTCCTGGGGTGCTCCAAGAATGTCTCAACATACCTGTAAGTGCAGCATGAAATAAGTGCAGCTGACCTTTGGTTGTGTCAAAAAGAAATATTAAAAGTCTATATTGTTCTGTAAGGTGACAAAGAAATCTGTAGCTTTTTTTCCCCCCTGCTGCTTACATTTTAGAACTGCATCAAAATCTTCATCTATATCAAAGGCTAATAGATAATGTAGATTTTTTGTTGTATGTTTATCTCAGACTGTTAATACAACAAAATTAGATCTTGTAGGTAACATTTTTGACTGGAAAACTTCCTGTTTGGTGGTATTGATGAGAATGGAAATAGATTTTTAATCAGAAACTATGGTTTTTAAGGAAGAAGTGGGTTTTATAATTCTTACTGCATACTCTCTCTTCTTATATCTACCTGTAAATTATTTCCTTCCTTCTAAATCAAAATGAAATATTTTAATAAAATGTGGAAGAATAAAAATGTGGAAATATTGCTGTTATGATATTGTAGTAATATTTTGGAAACAAGTTTAAAGAAGTATATTAATGATGAGTTGGATGATTACTTGGAATTCTGAGGTATAAATGTAACATTCATAACAAATGTTTGTTTTGTAATACAACTATTTTCAAGTAAAATTTACAAGGTAAATTAACTTTTTTTGTTCTGATTTACGCTTCATATTTACAGAAGAAGCACTTCCCTTTAGTATAAAGCTGTTTCAGGAGTTAGAATTTGTGTTTCTGTGCAGTTAGAGGAAGGTTATCTTTCACCTTGATGTCCAGCAATTTTGTGTAGGCATAGAAAGTTTAGTTTGTGAGCAAGAATTGCACTGTGCACTACTCATGTGTGACTTCAAGGGAGCACAATCTATTTTTAAATTAGAAGTAGGATTTTATAAATCTAAGTTTAATATTGTAAATACATCTTATTCATAGTGCATTTAGAACAGCAAAGCTTTTTGAATGCTGGAGTTGTTACAAAAAGAGTTTTCATAAACAGTGCAAGCAAGGGAACACTCAAGGGTAGGAAAGAATGAAAACTGTGTAAAGGAGATGCACTTCAGAATCATGTATTTGTTTACTTTTATTATGTGTTTATTTTTATATTTTAGAAACATTTTACATTTATTATGTATTTATTTTATATTTGTTGCTATGAAATCCAATACAATCTGGTTTAGATTGCTGTTTTTAAACCTAGCAGTACTGGGTGAGTATTTCCGTTTGTCTATTAATGGAGCTCTTGTTACAGTGTTTTGTAAACAAAGGCTTTTAGATTATAAGTATGCTAGGTTTCATTGAATCTCTGTCCGTTGCAGTAAGAAATACAAAGGGAAAAAAACCTGGGTTTTTTTTAAAAGTGTGATCTATTTAGGAAGTTCTCTAACCAAAATTACCAACATTTCAACATTGTTTTCTGTCCTTTTTTTAAAATTTAATTAAACTTTAAATTCTGAATAGGTGTTAATGTGGTGGTAATTTTTTTAAAAATGGCTTAAATTTGAAGTTCAATTTTATTCTTTTGACTAAGGAAATTGCATTTTAAAGTGTGAATCAGAAGAAAAATATTTTTCATGTTATAGAAAGATCATTTTGTTCTGTTGATTTTTCTAATGCAAAGAAAATCTAAACTGTGTTGAGAAAGAAAAAAAGAGAAAAATCAAAACTAAGGAAAACAAATTATGCAAGGAAACCCAAAACAATTGCTTCCAACTAACCAACCAATGTCCAGCCATTCCCCCAGCACTGGCAGTCTGATAAACTGTCTTTACCCATCCCAGTTTTTGCTGAGCATGATGCCACATGATCTGGAATATCTCTATGGTCAGTTCATTGGGATCAGCTGTCCTGGCTGTGTCCCCTCCCAACTCCTTGTGCATCCCCAGCCTGCTCACTGGTGGGGCGAGAAGCAGAAAAGGCCTTGAATCTGTGCAAGCCCTGCTCAACAATAGCTAAAACATCCCTGAGTTATCAATGCTGTTAACAGCAGAAATCCAAAACACAGCCCCATGCCAACTACTGTGAAGAAATTTCACTCTCTCTCAGCAAAACCAGCACATTAAGGTATTGGTACATGCTAAAAGAGTTTAGGTTTGGCTCAATTTAACCAAACACAAAATTTTTGTAGGCAGAAATAACAGGCCTAAAAAGGAATAATGTGTTCTGGTCTCTGATTACTGACAGCTTGACCAGGATGATGTCACTGCTGCATGGAATGTACTGAAGGAGATAGCAAGAAATAAAATGCTCTTGAAATAGAGTAGTTGTGGGAGAGAACAGTTGCAAGAGAATTTCACAATGAGGTACAACTGAAGTAAGATTTTCAGAATGTCAGTGATATGCAAGAACTGGCTGTGGAGCATGTAGGAGATTTAACCAGTGGTGCAGTGCTGAGTGAAAAACCTTGCAATATGAGCACCTGTCAGTAAGAGGGGCTACTGTGTACTGCAAATGAATATAAAAAAAATGAAGGACAGAAATCCCCAAATCAACCGCAAAAGACAGCTACACATCTGTTAGTGTACACAGCTTCAGGAAAGTGAGTAAAACAAAACTACACATTGAAAAGAATGCAAAATGTACAGTAAAAACATAAAATACAGGTAGTAGAAGATGCTTAAGAAGGAAAGGAAACATACAGTAAGAGAGACTTAAAAATAGGAAAAAGTTAACAAGCAAGGTTAAATAAGTCAGTGAGATAAATAATTTGTTACAAGTTGAAATTTTGGTCAGGTGAAGGAATCACCATGATAAATGCAACACTTGGTATTTTGTATGTTTGTTTTTTGATTTAATCTTCCTGTCCATGATGCAGGGCATTATAGGACAGTAAGCCATCTAAATGCACTGGACAAAGTAGCTGAAACAGTAAGAGAGAGTGGAATTTGTGGACACTTGAGTAAGATCCCTTTGGAAAGATAGACTTATTTTGAAGGATTAACAAACAGAAAAATTATTTTGATTTATGAAGTCCATTTGGAATTCCAAAATACTTTTTTATAGCCACCCATTAAAAGAAGTTCAAGAGGAAAAGCATTAGTAGAATAAGAGAGGATGTTTCTGAATGACCAAAAAACACCTTACATCATAGGAAGTTAGTGGTAACGGATTGTAAGTTTAAAATGTGGAATTACAGAAGACTTTTATGAAACTTTGAAAACATGTTGTTTCAGAAAGCAATAATAGTTTCACTTTTTTTCCCCCTTCCTATTATCCGTGTTAAATATACTATAGAGGCCTTAATAGTTGGAATTTATTTTATTGGAGAGACCAGAAAATGGTGTTTTTGCTTTATATGCAGTTAAATTTGTTGATTCGTTGTCATATTTATCTAAAGAGAAAGAGCAGTGCATTACTGTTACATAAACAAGAAAGGAAGTATTGTACTTTTGTATTATAATAGTGATTATAGCTAAACATGCATGGAATGATAATCTTGTTATTAGTGATACTGCTCTTCACTATGCTATTGTATATTTAAGGTTAGTTTTATTTGATGCTTTTTAATGTTTATTTCCTTTTAGGTTCAGACATCACCTTAAGGTGTACTGGAAAAGAATTTGGTCAATCTTACTCAATTTTAGTTAATAAAATTGCTTAGTGTATTTTTATATAGTTGTTGCACAATGAAGAAAATATAACTGGAGACATTACTTAGAAGCTGTGACTAAAATATATTTCTCAATCTTTAATACCTTCAGCTTCTATGTGTCAGATTTTTAGCCTTAACTTTTCAAGTGTCTTTTCATTTTACCTATTTTAAACAAACTGTAGCAAAGTGTACATGTAGAAAGGTATATATATATTTTATACATATATACATATATATTTTATATATATGTACATATATACTTATGTATATATATTTTATATATTATTTACATATATATTTTATTTAAATTATAGCCAGGAGTGGAAAAATAGATTTTCTGTGAAATATAATTATGAAATAATTAAAAGTGCAATTAAAAGTTTTATTTGCCCAAATATATACTGACTTCAGGTATACCTGGAAATGATTAAGAGCATTTGGGGTTGTTGTGTTTTTCTAATTAGTTAGTAAGCTTTTTACATTATTAGTATTTTTTCTAATAACCTTTATATTTTTTCAGTTTGGGAAAATATGTGACAAGAGTGTAGCATTAGCATTTCAGGCACTTTTATTGTAGGAAAATCAAAGAATCATAGAATGGTTGGGGTTGGAAGGGACCTTTCAGGGTGGTCTAAACCAACCTTCCTGTCATGAGCAGGGACATCTTCCACAAGATCAGGTCAGTCAGAGTCCCATCCAACCTGGCTGTGAATGTTTCCAGGGATGGGGCATCTCTCTGGGTAACCTATTCTAGTGTTTCACCACGCTCATTGCGAAAATGTCTTCCTTAAATCTAGTCTCAATCTACCCTCTCATAGAATAAAACCATTACCTCTTGAGCTATTCATCCCTCCATCTTTCTTATAAACCCCCTTTAAGTGTTGAAAGGATGCAGATGGAGAGTCTGGAAGAAATGCCACACACAGAAAAAAAACCCCAAACTGAACAACAATAAAAAACCCCAACAACAAAAAAATCCGAACGCAAAAAACTGTTCATTTCTTAATTTTTGTATTTTTCATGTGAGACAATTTTGTTCAAAATAGGAATAGGTGTAAGAATTAGTCCAAAATATCGGTATATGTTTTGGGTTAGAAACCACTTTTTTTTTTCCCAGAAACAATTTAGCACTTGAGAAGAGGGTCTAAATTTAGTTTATCTGAATTTAGCAGCTCTTCATATCTCTGTGATGCGCTCTTGTGTTGCCCAAGAAAATTACATACTCATGAATATTTTGGAAGAAAATGCCTGTTTATCATATAAACTCTTAGAGCTGATTTTTAAGTATAAGAGGAAGAAATTGTACTTTTTTTTTTCCAGAAGAAAATCTTACTGTTATTCCTAGTTCCTTTTTGTTGGTTAATGATGAGGGGAAAGTAGTTCAGTCCTTCCCTGAGGCTGTATCATGTCTTTTTGTGTAGGTTTTGCAAGTAAGAAGAGAGGTCTGCATTCTTTCACCTTGTATCTGCAGCAGCAAAAGGAGATGTGATTGATTTGTTTACAAAAGTACATCTTTCTCAAGAAATCTGAAAGATTTCTTCTGTTTTTGTCCAAGAAATTTATTTGGGTATACACTGAAATCTAATTACAAGAGGAGACATTATCACTGATGTTGATGAGTCCCAGTAATCAGAAAATTATTCTCATTTTTATGAAAATAATTTCTGGGTGCATGATTTAGCAGGCACAGCACAGTATGGTCTTATTTAGATACTATCAATGAAGTGCTAATTTTTAAACTACTTTTGTCTTCGAGCTTCACATTTTTTAGCAATATCAGTTATATGCAAACACTTGAAAGCTGTAAATGTAGAGGGACTTAGTGACTTAAGCTGCTACAAAGCAACACAACTAGGACAAAATACACAAAATGTAAGTGACTTTATCTCCAAAACTGTTGAGCAGACCTGCAGTGATGTATTTATAGTAAATGTATTTTCGCTCAGTTACTTTAGTATAGCCAAATTACTTACAGATTTTAGGTGAACTGCTTGATTTTGTGTTAGCCTGTGCTTTGCTGTGTGTCTGCCTGCTGGCATTTGTAGCACCATTCTGCCAGCAGGTTCCTTGAAATTGTGGTCCCAGTAGAAAGAGTTGGCATACTTTGAGGAACTTGGCTTTGGAAAATTAATACATAGTTAAACATCTCTCATGCCATATGCTGACCTGTCTAAAAAAGTGTGTGTTCCCTAGTGTATTTATTATATTTTTATAAGTCAAGATGTTGTGTGGCAGCACAGAAGAATTTCTTAAGATGAGGTTTTGTTATGGGTTTATATAAAGCTTTGCAATGCTATATATAGTTTCATCTAACACAGGTATTCAGAAGTGTTAAATTGGAGAGAGATAAGATATATTGACAAGCAAGTAAAAAATTATTATTACATTAAAAGACCACGTGCTTTTAAATACTAGGTTTGTTCATAGTTTTCTGGGCAACTCAGCTTCCTTCTGTAGTTTAGCTTCTAAAGTTACTGCTTTAACCTGTAGAGTAGTCTAGTTGAAGTATGTGAAATTATGGTTAAAAATAATAATGAATAGGATATTGTCATTTGAACTGTGAGGTATTTAAAGCTAAACCAGTGCTTCAGTGATAAAAACAAAGGAGTGAGATTGAAGAGATTTGCAGTCTTTCATGACATTGCTTCAGATCGGGTATGTGATTTGAAGCTGTTAAATCTGTGTCTGTCATGGAATAATACTGCACTTTTAGCAAAAACTGTGGAGTTTGGCTAGTGAGTATCAGAGCTGTGTAATATGGTTTTAGCAGAATGAGCCTATAAATATGACTTCTGTGAAATACTTTTGTTTATTACAATCCAAAAGTCTGTGTCAGGGCATGGGTTTGAACCTCCACTGCTTGGATCCCAAGGTAATGAGAAGCAATAACATGGAAATAGTCACTATTGTGAAGTCTATATTAGCTGCCACCTTCAGATACAGTGTTATATAATCTTTACTTTGCTCCTAGCTAAAGTCCCAGCTAGTTTACTGGGTTCTTTTTAGGGTTTGGGGGTTCTTTTTATTCCTTTCTTGGTGCTCTGGGTGCCCCTGGTGAGATGCTGACAGCGGGGTGGCTGCAGTGTGGCCTCTGTGAGGAGAGGCTGAGGCTGTTCCATGCCAGCACGGCTGAGCCCCTCAGCCAAGGGAGTGGCACCTCTGGCAAGTCAGATTCTTTGAAAAGCGTAAAAATACTGCAGAACGTGAGAGGAGTGAGGTCAAAGTGTGACACACAGCACTGCAGACGCCAAGGTCAGTGAAGAAGGAGGGTGAGGGGATGCTCCACATGCTGGAGCAGAGATTCCCCTGCACAGCATGTTGAAGGCCATTGTGGAGCTTGTTTCCACACTGCGGCCTGTGCAGATGCCCAGCAGGATGCTGCAGCCATGGAGGGCATATGCCAGGGCAAGCTCCTGGAACCATGGCCTGGAGAGGGGAGCCCACAGGTTTTCCAACAGGAACTGTGGCTATGGAGCAGCCTTTTCCTGAAGGACTGCACTTGGTGGAATGGAGCCACGTTGGATAAGTTCATCAAGGACTGTATCCAGTAGGAGAGATTGCACACTGGGTGAACAGTATGAGGAGGGAGTAGTAGCTTAAAGGAGTTGTTACGGACAGACCTCAATCCCCATTCACCTGCTTCCCTCAGAGAGGAGAGGGGGTGGAAGAGTTGAGTCTGTTTATCCTGTGACAGTAATTAGTGAGTAGTCTCTTTAACCTGATCCATGAGTTTTTCCATGTAGTGTTTCCCCCGTCTTGCTGAGGAGAGGGCATGGGAGAGTGGCTGGGAGGTCAGTGCCAGCCAAGGTCAGTGCAGCACCGTCGGTTTTGCCTGTAGCAGTTTTTTGTGCTGCCCTTTGCAGTGTCTGTAGAAGCTACAAACCAGTACTTCCATTTGATGCCTGAACTTGTCCAAACTTCAGTTCCTCTTGGAGGCTGCCTTCTTTTTCGCTCTGTTTGTAGCGAACGAAAGTTGATCTGCAGAGAAATTTCCTCTTTCCTGGCAATTCTCTCAATTTTGCGTTTTTGAATTTTTGAGGAAAGCTCCTTTGAGATCCTTTGGACATTCATGTCCCAGCTGTGAATGAGAAAGCTTCCTGATCCTACACAGATTTACTGTCCCATGTACAGACATAAGGTTGCTTCCTGAGTACTCTACACTGAAGTAAGCTGTCAACATGCCCTGCTTAGCTTGGTTGCCATATGAAGTAAGATGTGCTGTTTTGAGAGACCAAAAGTAATGCAGACATTTTTATCATGCCTGTGAGCCCAAATGAGTAAATGCTCTGAATATTTTCTGGCTCCTTTCAAAGCCCTTCTGGTTATCATTGCATCATGCAGCGCACTTGAACTCAGTGCCAGGGAAACACAGGTCAGTCTACTCTACTTGAGTAGCTCAGCAGAACAGACTGTGATCAGGTATGTCAAAAAGATATGTGTTGGTTACAACTTCTTTATTAACTTTATTAATTTTTTCGCTTTTCTTTTTATTCCATGGGATCAACCATGAATCGCCAGCACTGGGTACTGTTCTGAATCTGTAGGATTTTCTCTCTGTTCGTGGTGCTGGATAACTAGGTTTGGTGTTAGGTTTGGTGATAACTGGTAAACTAGGTTTGATGTTACTTTCCTGTTACTTAGAAATTATGTTCTCTGCTAATGCTCTGTCATGGCACACTATAAGCAGAGAGATTAAAAATACTTTTTGTTCGAATGCAGTATTGTATTGTTGGACATTATTGATCCATAAACACTTTAAGTCTATTGTGAAATCACTGTTGAAAGACTGAGGAACAAATTAAGAAACTGCACTTAGAGAAGCCATCATTATAATGACAGACAATTTAGTTTGAGGTAACTGGAGCAGTGAAGAATGCAATCCATCATATCAGCAAGTATCTTTACAAATTTTATTAGTCTGACAAATGTTATACAGACCATCAAGGTCATTTCATAGTGAGGATGGGATATTGTTTTTATATTCTTACAGCAACAAGAGTGGTTTGAATAAACTGCATGTCCAGTTCTCTGGGGTTCTTGCAGTGCAGAGATGCAGTGAGACAGGAAAGTAAAACAGCTGCAAAATGAGGCAGTTGCTTTTTCCGATTTGTGTAGGGCACACTTTAAGGCTGACAGTTCTAATTTCATGGGAAATAGCCCTTGTAGTGATAGTCACTGTCAAGTATTAAGGTTTCCTGTCTTACCAGTCCCTGTTAAATGACTTTACCCCAGTAAAGCACTTTTCTTGGGCCTTGGGTTTAGTATATTTGCACAGAGCACTTACTGGATCTGTTTCTCAGAAGAAGATTACCACCATACTTCATAACAGTTGGAATCAAAAGTGCATCCCTTAGGTAAGACCTCATGAAATCAAAACCTCCAATTGAAAACATAAAAGGTTTATTAATATATATGCAATTCTAATTTTCATAATGTAAATTTTAAAATATATAAAAAGGGCATTGAGTTTTTTCTTCAAAAAGCAGTATTTTCTTATTGCAATCCCTTGAAATCCATTACCCAATAAACTTTTGATCTTGTCACATACGCATTTTGGGGATATAGCAAACTTGGTACTTCCTCAGCTATACATTTTTATTTTGGAAACAATTGCTAGCATATATGTCTGTAGTCACTCTGATTGCTGGATGAGAGTCCCCAGCCTGGTAAGTGTGATTGGTTTTGTAGAATTTTTCTACATTTACGTTTTGTTTTGTTTTTTGAGTTTTTCTGATTCTGCTTTTATCTTTGAGACTGATCTACTTTCCAAAGGATTCGTCATCATGAATTAGAGGAATAATTGACAGTTTAAGTCATTAAGCAGAGTAAAGAAAAGTAAAAATCACTAAGCAAATCTGCTGGCAGCCTTGACCACAATTATGTTTTCATGCTCTGACTTCTATACTGCTGTTTCTGTGGGATGGCTGTTAGACTGCAAGACTATTCCAAAATTTTCCTGTGTAGTAATACTGAATTCTGCCAAGTAGTCCAGACTCTTTGGAATTTCTCATTAAACCCTGAGGTTCCTAATGTCTATGAGACTTGGCTAGTTATTCTAATTAGTGTAAGAAATGTGTGGAAACATATTGAAGAGAGACCCATTGTGTCAGGAGGTCCCATGGCTTGCTACCTTAGCTAATCTCATGATTTAGAGCTCCTCAGGTGTATATCTGTTTTGATCCAAACAATAGTTAGATCTCAGAGTACTGGGAAGTTGAATTGCTGCAAAATTTGAAACTTTGAGTTTCAAGTCTTTCTTTGCTACCAGTCTTTTCACCCAAGATTTACCATTTTTATTGTGCTTAAGGAAAATCATTTTTCCTTCTGTTGTCACTCCCTACTGCATCTCAGGTGAGAGACTGGATCCTGGATTTATCTTAGATAAACCCTGTGCTCTCTTTAAGTGTCTCTTTTGCTTCCATTCCTTGATTTTGGTACCGCATTTCTGCGTTTATCTGGTGTGAAGATGAGTGAACAGTGAACTTTTACGTATTTTTACTGAACACATTGCAGAACTGTGTTCCTTCTCTCTCCTGTGAAGACTTTACCTGATACATTACAGCACAGTTTTTTCTTCTGTGTAGCTGCATCTAACTGGTACTTGCACTAATCTGTAACCAGGAAGTAATACCCAGTGTTTTATCCTCTGATGTGCTTCTAGCTGATAACGTGAGTTTCTAACAGAAGTTCTACTGATTTTATGCAAAATGCTCTTTGTTTTCATCGTGTTTGCTTTATTCCAGTCTTTGGGCTCATCCAGTTCTTCCTGAGTAGGTGTGTTATTCTCACCGTTGTTTATACTCCCAACATCACCAGTAGAGTTCATTATATTCTGCTTTTTGGGAATTTCAATTCTTAATAAAACTGTAATACTGATTTCAAGATTTCAAGACAAAATCTGCTTGTAACTGTTCACCCAGCTCAGGTATTGGTCTTTCAGTCTAGTTCTTTACTGTCTCCATCTTAGCTGTTTTCTTTTCTGTCCTTAAATTCCTGTATTAATTTCCACCTTCCTCTGTTTAATAACTATTTTTGTGATATTCCATTAAAAGCATTACTCACGTACATTGTTGTTACTGTATCTTCTTCATCCGAGAAAACCCCTCAAAAAGGTTGTAAAAAATACAAATGTTAAGTTGACCATGGCCTACTTTAGATAAATGTGTGGTTCAGGTTTTTCATTTGCTTCTGCGTCCTTTTTCTTTCCTTAAACTTTATTCTGGTAATTGTTGGAATGATTTACACTAAGGAGGTCATGAGAAGAGGAATTGAGTTAATGAGTTTGCAGAGCTAAACACTGGCTCTGCAAGTCTCATTTCGAGGTAGTGAGACAAAGACAGCTCAGGGTCTAACTATCCAAGGATAAAGGAGCAAGGTAGGAGGTGACTTTTATTGTTGTCCAGATGGTCATTCTGGGGTTTTTTGATGAAAGAGGTTGCCAAGGAGAGCCTAAAGAAGACTGAGCCCTTACGTACATTCTGCTGATTCTGTAGATGTTATGAGGACGGGAGTGTGAGTTGACGCTGAAGAAATACAAGGAAGAAAAATACATTTCTAGCACCTTTCTAGATATTACATTAGGAATAGAAATAACATGATTTTTCTTCTGTTTATACTTGCGGGTAGGGAGAACTTAATTCTTGCTGTCTCTGCTCTCTTTCTCTCCCCTGCCCCCTCAACAAAAAGAAAATAAAAATTGCTGATGCAGTGCAACTACAAGTCATTAAACAGTGTACTTGGGCACTACTGACAATTATTTGAGAGCTGACCTAATTGATTGCTTTGCCAGAAGCTGGAGATGTTGAAGATGCATTGATTATGCAGAGCATTGGATATTGTATAGTTGCTGTTCTCACAAAATTGCAGCTTATTTGTGTAGGAATTCATCAAAAGATTCAGGAGGCAGGCGCTAGTTTGTGTGTTTTTCAGTAAAGTAATGACTCATCTTCCCTTGTTGGTTTATATATAGCTTGTTTTACAGCTCTGGCATAAAAAAATCACTTTCTTGCTTGTAATTGTCATACTTTACCATTATGGAAGGATGGAGTGAAAGGTAACATTGGAAAACTCAGAAAGATCAGGAAAAAAATAGTGTTACTTCTATTGTAAAATCTTCCTGACTAGCTTGACTTGAAAAAAATTGCTTGATATGTCTAGGGTTTTATGTGTTTGTTCACAACTGGATTTGTTTATTTAGGGGTGTGGTGGTTTCAGGGTGGTCTTGGGGTTTGTTTAGTTGAGTTTTCTGCTTTTTTAAACCTTTGAATTTCTTAAACCAAAATGAGAGTTTGTGATAACACTGTGTACTAGTTTTGTCTGGGTTAGAGTGAAATTCACAGTAGCTAGCATGGGGCTGTGTTTTGGGATTTATGCTGACAAGTGTTGATAACACAGGGATGTTTTGGTTACTGCTGAGCTCAGTTTTGCTTTGGGGTTTTTTTTCCCCCTTTCCATGATGACCTAGAGACTTGGCAGCAGTTGTGATCTTTGTTTTCTGAATGTGCTGAGCTCTGGGAAGAGCAGGCAGCTGTTTATTTTTCTTTTCTTAAATCCAAATTCCTGAACTTCAGCACCCTCTTGTGCCGGTCCTGCCATTATCACACAGCATGCAGGGCTTCACACACGCCTGTCAGCCACTGGGTTGTGGATCCATGTGGTGGGAGATCCTACGGTTTCAGCTTTGCTGTGTGGAGGTCTGGTTCTGTACTTGCGTTAGTCAGGATTGTAGTCTGCTTCCAGTCATAACTAATGCATAAGTCCCACTTGGATTTCTCATTAGCAAGATGCTCTTAAATGCATGTATGCAGTGATAGACTGATGTAATCGGAACAGCTATGCCTTTAGACAACATGTAAGGATAAAACAATCAAATCTAATTCACATTCATATCATCATCACCGAGTTGCTTCTAACACCTTTTGTAATGACTCAGCCATAATTTTCTGTGCCCGTTTCAAGTTATGCCTTGATCTGATGATGGAGAGAAACATTTTGATTTTCTTGTTTCTGAATCTGTGTGCTACTGTTGGAACTGTAGATTCCCACTCCTTTGTTTTCTTCTATGTCAGTAAGAGCCCTTATGAAATGATTTGTCTTCCTATTTTAGTCTTTGGCCTTGGAATTGTAAAACTGTTTAATCCAGATGACAAAAAGGCAAATGGATATCGTTAATATGTTTAAGTGCTTCCCTGACTGTATTTTTTTAGTGCTTATTGCTACACAGTCTCAGTTTCTTTTTGCCATCTGCGTCCCATAGGCCTCTTCAGACTTAATTCTAACAGATCAAAATTAGCGGAGTCAATTATGCCAGCCAGGTATGCTACTCTACGTATGATTTTCTTACCAAATAACACCAATAACTTCCTTGGAGGACCAACTTTCAGAAACGAAAAAGTCAAAACTGCTTTAAATATTACGAGAGCAAGTAAAGCACAACAAAATATTCCTCTGTGTTTGTGTTCTGACAAACGATTTGGTGCAAAGGACTGTTTAAAAAAAACAAAGCAACTCATAGAAATGTTTGTGATGAAGAATTTGAGTAGATCGTCAGTTATCAGCTATAAATACCCTTTTCTTTTATGTGTTTTGAAGGTAATTGATTTTCCTTGCTGTTAAGATTTGGATAAAGCAAAAGTTGCTTTTTTTTGTTTAGTTTGGGATTTTTTTTGTCTGTGCTTTTAAGTGCAAGCAATAAAAAAACCTTACAGCTTAGTTTCTGTTTCAGTTTTTTCAATTTTTTGTCACTAGATGTAATAACCATTTGCAACTAAACAAAGAAAAATGTCCAAGAAATAAAATATAGACTGTGCAGAACTTCCTCTTACAAGTGGGTTTGGTTTTTTGTGGGCTAGACATGATTGTTTTCTAAAATCTATGAATTAGATTTCCACTGAAGTGTATACAAGAATGTGTATATGTTTCTATGCAATATAATTTTTTTTTTTTTGAACCCATACATGTTAGGTGGGTCTGAGTCTTTGTGTACATGCATATTAAAGTTCTGTTTTAGCAGCTTTATGGGTTTTTTTTAAAATGGTTGTTGTATTTGTAGGTTGCTCCTACCAGTTATTGCTGATATCAAACCGTGATTGTAATGAAGTAGTCAATCAGAGTAGTGAATGCTGAAGATTACCATTTTAATGACCAATTTTCCTGCAACTTTTCATTGTAGGCCAGTACCATTCATGTAATAACTCTCACAGGGCATAACATGTTTACTTCTTGCCATAAAATTTCATGGAGAACTCTGCACCAATTCGTAAATGTAGGGACAAGACCCTAAAGCTGCTGTGAAGAGAATCTTGATGTCCTGCCCGTTCCAGTCTGTGCTGGGTGCCTGCAGTGCTGAGTAGATCAGAAGGCGTGTAAACAAACGTATTTCATACAACTGCAAAACAGAGGGAACTGTATTAAATCACATCCTCTTCCCCTCATCTTTTCGTCATGTCTGATGCACTTCAGGTTTTTAACTAATTCATGCCTTAAAGCTGATTCTGCATCAGATTGATAGAGTATGTCAGTTGGTGTACTGCTTCATCAGACTAAGATAACTGTGATTTATTTTAAATTAAATTACTGGTAGTGCAAGCAGCTCACAAAGGAAAAAATTGTGAAGAAAAAACGCCTTCATATTGCTTCAGATTATCAAGTATTTCTTTTTATAGGGGAGTTCTGTTGTGTGAAGATTATATAAAAATCAAACTGAAACCATTTCCACTTCTGTGCAATGTTTCTCACTTTCACTGATTGTGAGCTCATACTACATTTCCCAAGTGCACCTGAACTTGTGATTCTTATTACAGGTGTCTTGAAAAAATGTCTCCTCCAGTTAGGATTTGGATTCTGGCTTTGTCTGTTTTTTATATGCTAGAATAGTATGGAATATTATATATTTTTCATTAATTAAACTTGAAGACTTCTAGTGCTCAGAACAGGATGAATAAACATGACTACCGAACACCTAATAGCTTGTCTGTCAGCCAGTAATAAAGATATTATACCATGCCCATTAACCTATATTATAGGAAACTTTTTTTTCCAGTACATATAATTAATTTTTTTTTCTTTTTACAAGGACTTCTCCTAGGGAGAATGTAATTTTGTTTTAACACCTTGTAATATCAAAAGGCAATATGCAAGGCTGGTAAATATTTTAAAAATTCCCTGTCCTTCCTGAGAGATGCATTAAAATAGTTTCACCCGGTAACAATATTTGTATCTGAAATTTGCGGGACATTCTGGATTTTGTTTTCTTCTTTGTTTTAAAAATAATGGCTCATATTACAGAATAAGTATGTTACGCAGGAAGGCTAATATGTAAAGTTATTTGAGCAAGATAAAACTATTTTAAGAGGCTGTTGTGGTATCCCAATGAATGGTAATGTCCATTGAATTATTTGTACTTTTCTTTGTGAGCTTAGCTATAAAATGCTGCTTTTTAGATGTTACAAAGAGTAACTTAATTTTTTGCAGTAAAATACCTTCTCCCTTTTCTTCATTTTAGTAAAGTATAGCAAAAACTTTTTAATTATGATACTACTTTCTTTGACCTATGCAGCTGTAGTCATAGTTCTTCTGTGTTCATATTAACTCATATGTATTACGATTTGCAGGAAATTCTTATTTCTTCTCCTGTTTCCTGTGAGACATGGGAGACTTACTGGTGATTAAGAAGCCTGTCCTTCATGTTGAAGAGCATAATTTGCAGTTTAAGACTTTTTCCTTCCCCCCCACTTAACGTGTATTTATGTCATCATTTGTAACATACGGTGACCATGTGATGCAGCTAGAGCTTACGTAATCAGAACTGAACAGTTTTCTCTATGAAATTTGTATTGGTGGATTGAGAAGACAAAATTTCATGCCTGTGGCCTATAGTGAAAAATATGGGGAAATCTTGTCCTTCTGTGCTTGTGAAAAAGGAGGACGTGAATCTGTAAATGGTGTGTATGCAATGCCATAGGATGGGAATATCTAGAAGCTGGGTTGTAAGAAAATTTTTTTATATTTGTATTTTCAGTTTTTGTATTTTGTATTTTCGGTTTCTGCAGTAGTAATCTAGATAATTGCTGGTGATAAACTTAGGTAAATATTACAGCTGATTATATCAACTTCATGATGTCATACTGTATTTCTGTTGTGTATGGCTAATATGAAACCTGAAAAATAAAACCAGGCTAGTTGCTTGAAAAACAGATGCAATTGCTAAGATATCTTGACTGTGGTTTATGGTATAGAATGTACTGTGTATATGTCACCCTACATGAACCATGTGTATATATTGCCTTACATTTTCAACTACTACAAGAGTTACCCACTCTTAATTAAAATTACATGGTACCCATGAAATTTGGAGAAGAGATTTGAACAGGAATTGTGTAATTTTCTATTTCTACTCACTGTTCCAAGTGTCTTAATTTTACAAGAGAAAATGCTCGCATTATTTTATAATAAGTAACCCAGTGGCCTTCTATATTGAAGTGACTACACTGGTGGGCAAGGAAAGGGTTACAGATGTCATTTATTTGAACTTCTACAAAGCCTTTGACACAATTCCCCACAACATCCTTCTCTCTAAACTGGAGAGAGGTGGATTTCATGAGTGGACTGGTAGATGGATAAGAAAGTGATTGGATGGCCTCATCCAGAGGGTGGTGGACAAGTGCTCAGGTATCAGTGACAAGTGGTGTCCCTCAGAGGTCTGTATTAGAACCAGTGTTGTTTAATATCTCCATTAATGACACAGATGAAGGGATCGAGTGAACCCTCAGCAATTTTGCAGGTGACACCAACCTGAGTGGTGCAGCTGGTGCTCCTGAAGGACAAGATGCCATCCAGAGGGACCTGGACAAACTCCAGAAGTGGCCCATGGGACTCTCATGACATTTAACAAGGCCGAGTGTTGTTTTAAATGAAAGGAACATAATTGGTCTAATTCTTGACGAAGGAAATTAAAGGTTTGTGTGTCTAGGAGGCCTTCAAAAGGTTATCAGAGTGATTAAGACAATGAAACAATGTTTTTATTTATGAAAATGACAAGGTTCTTGGAGTAAAGCAAAATGAGGTAGACTTAACACAGTTTAATAGTTTTCATGACCAAGACCTCCAGTATGTTTGAACATTACCCATGCTTTTGTGAGGCCATTTTAGAGGGGAAACAGTATGAGCACAAAGCAGTTGTTACTTGAATGTGTACTGTAAAATAGTCTTCCGGCCTCTTTCAAAGCACTGAAGTTGTGATAAACAGATATATTTGCCAGAGTACCTGAATTTAATGGGGATGTATAAGATCAAATTGCTCAGATGAAGCAAAAATAAAAGTTAATTTCTTTAAAAAAAGATTTTAAATGGAAATGAGGTCTATTCTGTTAGGCTGAGAATAAACTGGGGTTTCGTGTTGTTTATTCTACACATAATACAGGATAGGATACCTGTATAGCTCTGGGGGCATTAAAAGTGAAGATAATGCAAAGTCATCTTCTGTCTCAGAGAAGATGAATATTTTATTCATGCACTTCTTAGACAAGGAGGAAATATTAAGCCACTAAACCATGGACCTATTTTGCAGTTACGTGGACATTTTTTTTCTTCCTTTGTATTCATAATGATACTAAATTAAAATGCTTGGTATGTATTTTTTAGCATGTAGACACATTAGTTTTTGATTCGGTGTTACAAATAGTAAAGGAGGATAGCATATTATTCTTAATTTTTGGAAACTATCATGCATTCTTCTGCTTTAAAAGTATGCTGGGAAACACTTAGTTTTCGCATACCCATTTGTGAATATACAGTATTCCTGGTGTGTGGCTCTCTACAGAATTTATAACACAGTGGTACTCTCTTTTTTATTTTATTTTTTCTTTTAATTTTCCTGATGTTTTGATGACTATCAGGTTATGTATTCATGCTGTTTGGTGAAAGGTACTGTGTTTTAGAAGCAGTGTTTTGCAAGTCTGAAGTAAACACGTTTTGATAATAAATTTTCTCTTTTGTTAGGAGGGTAATATTTTATGAGATGAAGAATTGTTTTTACAATTTTATTTGCATTTTGCAACAAATAAATTAGGGTGTACTGATAGTCTTGTTCAGTAAAAATGCGTGTAAACTGTACTTAATAAAATTGTGAGATAATGGGAATCAGATAAATTTATATTGAGAAGTTAGATTTGTTTTCTAACCCAGATATTGAAACCAGTTTGAAGATAGTGGTTGTCTATAGTTATTTATTACTTCAAACTAAATCTATTCCAAGGCTGTTGTTTTCTTTAGTGTTATTTAATTTGGGGAGTAAAATAGATCAAAATAGGAAGAACAACTCATCTTTTTATGACTGTCATCAGTAACAAAGAGAATAGGATTAAGCAGTGATACTCTGTGCCACAGAAATAGAAGGCATACTTCGTGTGGCCTTTAACTGGGGTTACTTAGCGTTCTGTATCTAAAAATTACGTTGGAATAACGAGGAAGGATTTGTGTAGGGTTTCACTGTTACCCCGATGAAACAGGAACACTGCTCTTTATAGCCAGTTGTTCAGCCCTCTTAAAAACGAGGGAGAAGCTTTGTAAATCCACATGCATTCTGAAAGAGTACCTTATAAAATTATGATTCCCTTGAGTATTGAACCGAGTATATTGCAAAATTGTTAGGGTTGTTTTCATACTTAGGGTATTCTAAAGTAGTTGATGTTACCATAATGCAGGTGATGAGGCCAGCTGGTAAACATAACATAAAATGCTCCCTTCAGCTCTTTAGTCCTTACACTCTTGTCTGTCTTTTCCCTCTGTATCCTGGGCAGATGGTGATCCTGGCTCCTGAAGCAATGCATAAAGGAAGGGATAGCAGTTCAGTCCTCTTCACTCTTCTTCTCCTCTCAAATGTGGGACTGGGATACTGTGATGTTACAAACTGCCTCGGAGAGGGTATATTCTCATGAGGTCTGACGTAGCACAGGGCATTTAAAAATGAAATTGATCTTAAAATACTATAGAAGAGTTTTTGTTTTTTCTATAGTTGTAAAAAGTCATATTGATGGAATTAATTTATTATTGTTAATATTTATTAATTTATAATAACATTTATAATATTAACATTTATTAATGTTAATAATGAAACACATCTTGCAGCCATTAGTAAGCAGCAGTGTTTTATTTTATGAAAGACTGAATATGTTTTT
The DNA here is from genome assembly GCA_013400975.1 of Atrichornis clamosus. Classification (NCBI taxonomy): domain Eukaryota; kingdom Metazoa; phylum Chordata; class Aves; order Passeriformes; family Menuridae; genus Atrichornis; species Atrichornis clamosus. Next base: position 90,462 of record WBMZ01014014.1, on the reverse strand, counting down.
TATGAAGACATTTTTTCTTATGAAGGGAAGCCAATCAAAACTTGTAAACCGAGATTGTGAAAAGATCGAAGATCTAACTGAAACTTCAAAAATATATATTAAAAAACAAGGATCACTTCCTTTTCAGTAAGTTTCTTTCAAAGATAAAGGAATAAAAATATTTCTCTTCTGGATGCTCGTAGAAACTGGCAGTGCTACTGCGGTTAAAGCTGGACCTTGTTGAATTTCTTTTTTGATTAAGCAAATGGTTACATTTACTGAAGGTGAAGAAATATATTGTGGCAGTTTGTTAAGATGAGCCCTGCCTTGCGATGTTTGCTAATGACATTTGCGTGTTCTAAGAATTTGAGCATGATGACAGATTACCCGTGCCTTATTTTTGTCAGTGTTCTGTAATTGCAATATGGGGTCATGAATTAAACTCATGTTTGCCAATAATAATTACTTTGTCACAGCTTTTGTGACAAATATAATTTAAGTTGATGCTTGTGGAGAGCCAGCAGTGTATCACTCCTGTGGAATAGGAAAAGTCAGTTTCCAGTTTAAGTTTGAAATAAGTCTTTTAAACACAAACTTCATTTTTCACCATTTCTGCCTTTTGCTGTTGGGGGAAGTAGAACAAAAGAGCCCTTTATTTATATGTAGTCAATCTTTATTTGTGTGTGTGTGTAAGATAAGTTTGTGCTGAACTTCCGTTTAATTTAAAATGAGTTGAGTTTTTATTCATGGTCAATCTAACAGTTTAGTCTATTCCTAATAAATTATATTATTAAAAAAAGGTTAGGAATAGATGCTAATGAGTGCCCTGGTGTGTTTGGTGGAACCCTTGTATTAAATCTGTAAGTAAATACTTTGAGTATTGCAGCCTCCTGTGGGAATGAATTTAAAAATGAAATTGAATTTGTACTTGAATTTAAAAGTGGTTAAATTATAACACAATTTGCTTGTGATTTCTTGCTCGTTGGACTAGGAAGGCCTGTGTAATCTTAATTATTTTAAAGTATATGTTTTAGTTTAACAGAGTAAAATTTAGCAGTATTTCTGTGTAATATTGTGATCTTTCTTTTGACCCTCTGTTAAAAAGTAGTTTTAAAACTTCTAGTCAAAAAAGAAACAATGTCATCTTTCCCTCTGTGGCAAAGAGGGTTCATCTGATAATTTTAGTATAGAAATAGCAAGGCAGATTTCAAGCTAAGTAGGAAGAACCTAAACACACATCTGTAGTCAAGAATTTTGTCTCAAAACTATTTACTGTGATCTGTGATTTAAAAAAAATAATGTTTATATAATGATACTTAATTTCTTGCCTGCTGATAGAACAGTGATAGTCTGAGTTCCTTGGTTTGTGGTAGATAGATATTTCTTGTTGCTTTATGTTTCATTGTTTCATATGTATTACATACTTGAGAATTTAGTTGAGTTCAGCTGTAAGCTGGTGAGCTGGATTAGTCTGTGGTAAATACTTTTGCTCTGTGATTTATTTGCCTGTATCTTGTGAAATGAATGCATTTCAGAATTCTTGCTATAAAGGAGTTAAACCAAAATCCTATCTGAGTCTAGCCTAACTGCACATTATGGCAGGTTATGGCATGCGAGGATTTCAGGGAAAAGAAACCAGGGAGTTGCATGTTGAGTATGTGATACGTTAAACACAGTGTTGCAGAGTGTAGCCAGGTGCTTTGTGCGGGGCAGGTTTCTGGGGGGATGGCTTTTGGGCCTTAACCCGTATCAGGTAATAATGCACAGGTAAGTCAAGGAGGTTCTAGGACTGAATCAGCCAATGAGCTTTTTGCAAATTTAATCTCTTTTCAAGCATAGAGCTGAATTTTAGTAAGCCATCCCTGACTCTTCCCTTCTTCCTGTGCTGCCCAAAATGAAGTTTTGCTTAAGCTCTTGCCTGACCAAGACAGAGAAGATTTAGGGAAAAAGGAATTGGGAGAAAAGGGGCTTCTTCTACCCTTAGTGTTGACTTTTGCAGTGAATACTTGCATGTTCAAGTACCTTCATGACAGACTGACTCTCTATTTACATGAGAACATATTTTACCCTAGCAGAGTTCATTCTTCTGAGGAATGTTTTATGTATTTTTCAAACTTTTACTTTTGTGTATTGCATGAAAAAAATCCTTATTAAGATCACTTACACTGCAGTGCACCTGTTCAAATAAGAGAATATCGTATTCAATCTGTACCAGTTGCTTTTTATATTCCTGTCTCTTTTCCAGTTACTTCTGTTCGTGCTTCTGTGGGTGTTTATTAATTGTGAGGCTTTTTAGTTGGAATTTGAGTGGCTTGTATTTTGTACCTCAGACTTTATTTTTGAATTATCATCTCTGCTTGTTCCTTTTTGCACTTTTCATTTATTGAATAGAATGTAAAATAAACTAATACTTACAGAGTCTAATTCAGAGTAGGCAAAATATTGAATTTCTGTAAAACAATGCAGAACTAGAATTCATATATAATAGGCTGCAGTACATAAAAAGAAAATGATTAAGTCATATCTCACTTACCATAGATCTTTTTGATAGGAGCAAAATCTGTGCCATTAGTTCCAGACCAGCGTATTTCCCATCCACAATGCTTTAGTGCATAACTTATAAATCTGTCCTCATCATCCTATATTACTTTTTCAAAGCAAGACTAACATGAAGCAAGACAGGATGAATGAAAGTCAATGAAGGTCGACTAGACAATCCAATTACTAAAGATTCTTGGAAGAACAGTACTGTGATCTATAAAAGAATAAGTGTGTGAATTTCTGTCTTTGTTGACAAGGGTCATTTCTGTAGAACTGCAGTAAATTTTTATGGTAATCTAGTTTTAGATTATGCTAGTCTAATCTGTTTGTATAATGCCATCAGAATGTCAGTTGTTTAAAAATGTGTTCATTTCTAGAAGCCATATTTATAATACACATTTAAGGTAGCTGTTCTACCTCCTGAGTGGTGAAGATATAACAAACAGCTACAGATTGCATAACAAAGAGGCAGTGTTAAGATGCAAAATCATTGCATACATATCACTGCTAATTTTCCATGCTTTTGTTTTCATCAGTCACTTACCTTTCATTCTGCAGGTTAAACCATCTCTTGAGTGTAAACCACATTCATACAAAAGAAGAGATTACTCTTTCTGGCATCTACTTCTGATAGAAGTAGTGACCTGGGCTGCATGTTTGAGTTTAAATACAAAAGTTTAAGTCTGCATATACATGATCTGTTCTAGATGTTGCAGATGATGACATAGAAAAAAGTCTAGTTAAGCAGAAGAGCAGTTGCTTTCAGTCTTAGGAGCATCCTTGAACTTTAACTTCCTTATATCACATAATCACAGAATCAATTAGGTTGGAAAAAACTTCTGAGGTCATCAAGTCCAACCTTTGACCAAAGCACAGTGTCAACCGGACCATGACACTGAGTGCCATGTCCAGTCATCCCTTAAACACCTGCAGGGATGGTGGCTTCACCACCTCCCTGGGAAACCTGTTCCAATACCTGATCGTGCTTTCAGATCTGGCTGAAAATTACCTATTTTTGTATGGGTTTGAGCTGTGTATAGATAAGGACAGACAGGATTTAGCTGTCAGTTTTTCTAACCAAAGACTAGGCAATTTTACTTGACTATAATGCTATATATAAGCTTATAGATAAATTCCAAATGTCTACATGTTCTTATTTTCCCCAGCCCTGCAAAAAGAAGAACAAAAAGACCTAATCTAAATTTTACTTTTTAACATTTCAGCAGATATTTAGGTTAAAGGTATTTTGATCTGATTTTTTCATGCATAGTGTCTTACATTCATCTTACGAGAAGCTACTGTAGTGAAATTGCAGGTATGTGTGTATATATATAGAAATATATATGCATATATTCCTTTCCAGCTAATACAATTATAGGAGAATGGAGCTGTGTTAAAAGTGGTTAATCAAACAGAAAATGAAGTGGTCTTCATTACGGACTGTCTGAATGGGAAGCATGTTATTAATAAATCAATTACTATAAACGACATAGGGTCTGAAAAAGCAGTAGTGAATTCCTAAATACTGGTGTATTAAAGAATGCTGACAGGAAGTTGCAGTGTTGATTGAGGCAATTTTTACAGTGTTTCCCAATAAAAGTTGAAGTCGGCTTCTGCAGGCAGTGGAGTTTTGTTGTCTTGACAGCAAAATACAGGACCTGTGAACTGACCTTAAAGACAGAAACACTGCTATTTTATTTATAATTCAAGATTTAAGAACAAATTGTTGTTTGCAGTAGCAAAATGCCTGTCTAAAGTGGTGATTTCTACCACAGTAATTGTAAAGCATAATCAGGTAATGTCACACTCCTTTTGAGTGGAAAATCATGAGACTTACCTGGCATAAAGAGGTAATGAAGAATCTTTTTCTGGTTAGATAGATACTGCACATAAAACAAGCACAGAAAAGGTTCACTGCTGTTTTGTAAACTTATTTAATAGGAGGTCATAACCTACTGTTAACTAATTTTTATTAAAACTGTTTTCACACAGATTTTGTTTAGATTACAGAAAACACCATGGTATAGAAAGAAGATATTTAAAGATATAGTAAATATATACTAAATATTTGATATTGATTCAAAAGGTCATTTTTTCAAAGTCTTTGTGCACCTGAATGTTAGCTTTAAGTAAGAAATTATTTGTATGTTAAAGTTTTTAGCTCTGTATTGAATTTGTGGTATTAGGCATTTATATGTGCTATTGATTTTTCATTACTACATTTCCTTACTAGCTAGGGCAAACCTGTCTGCAACTCTTTAATCTTCTGTAGAGAGACTAGATTAAGACTGTAACGTAGTCCTTCTCTTAGATCATTACCTGAATCAGAGGACTAAGTTTATTTTCTAGAGGAAATAAACTTTTTTCCACTCCTGGTTTGGTGCTGACAGCATGCTAAATACTGCAAATCTTCAAGTCTTTAATTTGTATTTCTCAAAGGTTTTTAGTGGTTGATATCTTAAAAAAACCCTGATAGTTGGTGTGTCTGTTCTTAGCTGAGAGGAGTGTGCAAAAATTAAAATGTAAGACTGTCAGATCAAATTAAAGAAGAAATTTTTTCCACTGCTGTTTTGCTTTTGTTCGGACAGATAGACCTGAGACTCTGCAGGTACCACGTGGTCAGTACCCATTTAGTGGTTGAATCTGTTTGGCTGACCCTTTTTGCCTTCCTTTTGGCCTGTTTTCAGTTTAATCAGGTTCTAAATACACAATCCTAAAAGGTTTGTGTTTTCTTTAATTTGGCAGATGTGCAACACTAAAAATCTTTGCTTACTGAAAAATTGTTGCTTTGAGGAAACTTCTCTAGGTGTATGACAATATTGAGTAACCCCAAACCAGTACATATTTTATGTGGCGTTGTGCCTATAAACCCATGTCCCTGGTTATCATTTTTTTGCTGGAGTCCTCACCAAGGTCACAGTGTGCTGCCAGGGTGCACTAAAGTGATATGGTGGGCAAGTTGGAACAGCAGGAATAATGTTCCTGTGTGTATTCACCTGAGGCTCAGCTGTGGACCAGGTATTTCAAAACTTGTTCTGCTTTTGGGTTCTGTGATAACATGAAGACGTGCTTAGAAATTCTGAGTGTTCTTAGCATTCAGAATTTATCATTCCAGACACTGTAAGGCATTCTCGAGCAGTACAGGAAAACACAGGCTTTGTCCCACAGTCAGTATATAGTTTTTTCATCACTATCATTTGGACTTGGAATATATACTTCTCAGTGAAAAAATGAAACAAACCTAATTTGTTTAGAGGAAGGTATGTCTTAAGTGTACCTCTGTCAGTATTACATTCTTCACAAAGTTCATAATACGTTGTCCTTTTGGTTATTTAGTCTACTTATAAAGCATTTCATTTTTACCATGAGTTGTGTTTTAGTTACTAAATTTTACTAGACAAACTCAATTATAAATAAAAAACAGTTATACGAATAAATCTCAATAATAAATTAGGTATGTTTCCATTTAGCTGGTAACTGACACAATGATATATTGCCATGAGATTACCAAGTCTGATGTGAGAACAGATGTAACATTACCTATAACTTAAAATCATCTATTGGTGTGTTTTAGTAAAAAGGCTAGGAGAAGGAATATAAACTTAAGATAGCACACAATTCAAATCCTTTGCAGAGTCAATGATGGGTATAGCATGAGTCTACAGGATATAGAGGCAATAGCAAATTTGTTAGTATTTTCATTTTTGTCTGTCATTTATGAAAATAATGGATAGAATGAACTCTTGTCTTATTTGCACATAAATAGGATGACAGTAAGATTTGAATTTGTGGCTGTCATCTTCTCTTTCTGTATGTTTCTTTTCTCCTCCAAAATGATCCCCTTTTGCCAAATATATTTTTTCTTCCTGATTTTCATGTATGTATATCCATGCCTGCCCACACCCAGTGTTTTCTCTCAGACTCTTGAAATAAGTAATAGTAATGGTAATAATAAATAATAATAAATGTCTAAATGAGCAGCTTGCCAATGTTACATAGAAATGGCATAAACTGTATTAAGTATGTGCTTATAGCACCTCTTCAACTGTTACCTGTTTGTCTTTGCCGTAGGTGACAGATCAGTCGGTGAAAGCTTTCGCTGAACATTGCCCTGAGCTGCAGTATGTTGGTTTCATGGGCTGCTCTGTTACATCAAAAGGAGTCATTCACCTTACCAACGTAAGTATCATGAGCACTTTCAGCTAGTCATTGGTGTGTTTGACTATAAGTGTCAGCCACGATATGTTTGTGTGTATGATTTATAACACTGACGAGGAAAGGAACATGACAAAACAGCCACATTCGGATTGAGCAGCTACATTCAGATTCCACTGTGTAAAAACCAAAAATATATTCAAGGGATTATACATTTTCTCAAAATTAGAAGTCTTTAAAATGCCTAATTGCAGCAGATTGCTTTGAAAAAAAAAATCCACAATTGAAAGTGCAAACTTCTAATTGCAAGAGATTTAAACAGACCCTGGTTGCAACAGTGTATCCCCTGTGCACATATATTTTGTACATCTTCATCTTGGTATTTTAACATAGATAGTGTGTCAGATAAATTTTGTTTTCTTTTATTTCTCTTTTCCATGCGAGGAGTGATGTGTAGAAGAACTATCTCAAGTGAATCTGCAGGAAATAATTGAAGTGTTCAGTAAAACGAGTGACTTGGATGAGGTGGACAAACACCATTTAATTATAATTTGTAACTCAAAGTAAATCCAGGGATCATGCAAATGTGAAAATGGTTAAGGAGATCTTGAAGGTACCAAGTGGAGAGCATATTTAATAAAAACAGAATGTGCCTGAAGAAAGCAAAGGTTTTTTGATGCAGCTGTGCAGCTCTCCTATTGTTATATTGAACCATCCAGCATATCTGTGGAATACTTTCATCATTTTAGGGCTGCTTAGTAGCTGAAGATACAGAAGAATTGAAAACATTTTGGAACACATACAAAAAGAAATGAGCCAAAGAAATTAATTTGCATGGTAAAGTTATAGGACCTCAAAGGATTCCATTTGGAAAGGACGCTGTGTATTGAAGGGATGAGTAAAAGGTGTATATAAATGTAAGAGAAAGAAATTATACAATTATTTTTAAGTCCTACAAATGAAAACTACAAATGTATAACTATAGGTTATATCTATATACACAATGTAAGTATAGGAAGTACACAGTTTAGAAATTTGACATAGGCAGGGTACGTAGTCCAAGGCTTTGTGGGAAATTTCCACAAAGATCTCTTTTCAGCTACATATTTTGGTTACTGCATTATTCTGACCTAGATTTATTGCACATTTAATAGATTTCTTTATCTTTCAAGAAAGTAACTTTATAATCCCATTTATTAGAATAAAAAAGAGTCAAGATCTTGGTTGTTCTTATTAACATGTATTTCTGATTTTCATGTGTTTAATAATAATAAATCATTAGAAATACTGATTTGCATAGGAGTGACACTTTTGAACATGGTCCTGCAGAAAATATCTAAGAGCCTGCTTAGACTCTTAGTGTGTAATTACTTTGTAAGTAATTGGTGTGTGTTGGGACTTGAGATTTAGGGATTTCAGTTTCCTTCCTTCAAGCTGTATCTGTACAACTTTCTGTAGGCTATGAATACTGCAAAGACAGTGACGTGATAACACTGAAATTCAGGGATTGTTTAACCTGGAGAAGGCTCAAAGGAGACCCCATTGCAACCTTTCAGTACTTAAAGGGAGTTTATGAGAAAGATGGGGACAGGCGTTTTAGTAGGGCCTGTAGCAAATAGTAACACGATCTGCTGCTTTTATCTTTTCCAAAATTTATCTCTTGATGGCACAATGTTTTGTTCTAACCATCATGTATTTCTTGTGGTTAGTTTTGTGTTAAGTGCTTAACTAGTGCTTCATAAGTGCTTAGTAATAATTCCAGTCCCGCATTCCTGGAGAATGTGAGATCTGCTCTTTGCTCTGCTTGGCCTGTGAGCGTGTCCCGCAAGGCTGTGCAGAGCTAGTTCTGTCCTGCTTGCTGTGTGCAAACTGGAGATAACAGCAGTGGCCTCGGTTGTGGAATTGCTTTGAGGCTGATGGATGTATAAAAATTGAGTGGTTTATTATTACTGTATTTTGCCCCTAGTAATGTTAGCTCTCTTTAAAAATACTGGCACTTGAAAAATTCTAAATTACAGTGCTGCTGCGTCGCAGAGCTTTTTTAATAGCTAATTGTGGGGTATGGCAGAGAAAGTGTTGTATACTTCAGAAAAAGAAGCAGCATTCAGGGTTTATTTTCATTATTTTTCTACTGAACAGAATGACAGTTAAAAAGTTTTGCTTTTTGAACAAGACCATGTCATCACACTAATGCCTTTTTTCCTTGAAGTTATTATAAACTACAAAAAATACACAGAGTAAGTAATGATTATTGGGTCCGATGAGAGGCACTTCATGTACATACACAGGAAGAAAGGAAAAGGAGGAGTGTGTTTATATGCAATTCACAGTTAGACTCTGAGTTGAAACCAGTGGTTTGTTCTGATGACCTGAACGTTTCAGCTTCCCTTAGAGTTGTAGTATGTGAAACATTGTCACAAAAGAAGTGAATGATCTGCTCGATGACATCAGAAAAATTATTCCAACATTTACCAACTTTGTTTCTGTGGAGGAGGGAGGAACATGTGTAATGTTGTAGTTTAGCTTTTCTTTTCAGTGCACCTCCACCTATTGTTTTTGTGTTTTACCTTTTTTTCTCACTTGTTTTATTATGTACTTAGCTTTCCCTGTATGATTTTTTTTTTTCTTGTTTGCACTCATTCTCCCCTCCCCATCCTTGTCTCTCAAGACTTTATACCTGGTTATTTTTTACTTTGCTTCTCCTGTAAGTGTGAAGGTCTACGCAAATGTGAAAAGTGCCTGTGCATGTAAGGTGATTGTGTTGAAGACAGAACAACCAGATGGGTAATTTTTATTCATTAACTAGGTGGGAATAAGAAACTCTGTATTCTTACAAGTGAGGTAGTGATTTTTAAATTTTATGTCTTTGACCTCAAGAGCAGTGGTATTTTCCTGCCCTGTTGTGGTAATTGCTTCTCAGCAGTTTAATTGTTGCACTTCTAATAGAATTTTAACAGCTGGCATCAGCAAATCTTGACATCTAGATATAATTTTATTACCAAGCCACTTCCTTGGCTTCTTCCTTTGGTTTCTGATATATATGCAAGGGTAATTGCTTTGTAGCAGTATAACTCTGTCTGTGCTTCTACAGCATGGGCTTCTGACACACTGTCTGGGGAAGTTTGTTACAGACATCTAATTATGTATGAATCCCTGTACAGAATCTTGATAGAAAAAAATTCTAACGTATTCTGCTAATCGCCAATGCATGAAGACAGTTAATCTAAGAACTATTTTTGGAATAATGTGGTATTTATTATTTTTTCATCTCATAATTGTTACCCATATCCAATCCAACTTAGTGATACCTGTGTCTGAGCTGGTGGTCAGTATGAAGCCAATCAAAATTCAAATTTATGGAGCAAATACTTAGGGCTCATTCAGTGTAGACATCATCAGCTTGACAGATACATAATGATAATCTACACATGACATGACTGATTTTGCAAGAGCCTTTTCTGAACTGGGGTACTGTATGGTTTCTTTCTAGTAGCTGATTTGTTTTGACACAAAGTATTCTGCTTTATGCTCTTTTTATGGTGGTATCTCAGCATACCTTCTGATCTTTAAATCATCAGCTTCCTAACTAAGGACATGATTGCTATTCTTTGGCTGGGTACAAAGAAAAACAGTTTTTTTAAGCAATTTTTATAATGATCGGTATTTCATAAGATGGTATATGATTTATTTCAATCTGTTTGCCTTTAGTAAGATCTCCTTTTAAATATTAGTCTTTCAGTGATGGGAAGAAGTCAGTAAGTGAAGGTTTCTGAATACAGGGATTCTGGGAGATTCTTCATGAGTATTGGCTTGATACTTTAACTGATGTGGTGCTGTGTAAGTGAAAGTTTTTGCATCTTGTCAAAGTAAACCTGATGATTTTTTTAAATGACGTTAACTGTGTTCTTCCTGAGAGATTCTTGTCACTATTTTGAAGAATTTGATGGTTGTACCCAACTGCTATTTTTTTCAATGAAGTAAAAAAAGCATTGCAAGAAGATTGCATGGTTGAAAGGTTTTCAGTGTTCTGTGGATCTGTGAAACATCCACTTTCCTCCCTCAAAAAGGTTCATTAGAAGTACTTGAGAGTAAATAACATAAAGATGTAAACTATGACTCCGCAAAAATGTAATTCTACAGCAGCTTTTAGAGTTTATAAGCTGGAAACGACTCCTGTAATGTAGCTGCTATATGTGCATTTTATATGTCTGTGCAGGTACCTCTTCTACAGGGAATTAGATCTTCTCTGTGCTTAGAACACAGGTTTTGATTGTGTGTTTGTTATTTAAGCAATGCGAACTTAATGTTTCACAATACCTAAGAATTGAAATTAAAACTTGTTTATATGCAGAATGTTAAATCAGCCTAAGGGAAAATAGTCTCCTCTGTAACTATACAATCACTTTCCAATTCTTTAAACCTTGTATGATTACTGTTTCAGAATCACAGGATGTCTCAGTCATATAGTTCAGTTAGGGCAACTCGTCAGTAAAAATTAATGCATGTGACTTTTAAAAAAGTAGTTTTTAGATTCTATTGACAGAATAATTAAAAGGACGTGGTTTACAGTTTTTTTCACGTTGCTATTTTTCATTTCCTGTGATCATAGATTTGCTTTGGGAGACTTAAGTTAGAGAGCAGTTTATTCCTTGAAGGTATGTATGCACAGAGAGTGTCAAGAAAATTAAGCTTAATTAGCAAAAGATGTGAGTTTAAAGCTCATTAAGTCCTTATAAGCACTTTTCTTCTGAAATAATTTGGCTGTCATACTGAAGAGGATTAATCTCACATGAATTGTTTAGTGGTGGACTTGGCAGTTTTAGGTTTCAACTGGACTCAGGCTCAAAGTTCTTTTCCAGCCTAAATAATTCAATGATTCTGTTCTATGATTTTTAAGGCAACATATCTCTACAGGTATTGTGCAAGCGTGCAGGGGAAAAAAAGATGTATACTCATTATATTAGCCGTTCCCTACAATAACAGCTAAATATTCACAGGAGTTGATACATCCACACTGAAAAGTTACTTGTGATCCCAGTGGTAACAGTAATTTTCTGTCACTTAAAACACTGTACGTATTTTAATATTACAAGTTCCAGTAGTCAAGATAGGAATCTTATAATTCCATAACATGCAGGAACACAAATAGTATAATAGGCTCTGACTCTTTGAATGCATTAATTGGAATAAAATTTCATTTGAAACAACCAACAAAAGTGTTAAAAAGAAAGATTTTAGCATATTTTTAAATATTTGTGATCAAAAATAATGGGTAATAATCAGTAATTTCAGCAAGAATATGTTTGTATGTATCACGCAAAATTAGTTTAAATGTTCTTGCTTTCTATTAATTCTGTTATTTTCTGTTTCATATTTTAAGCCCTCTGTCTACTATTTGCATTTTCTGTTTTATTGTCACATTAAATATTCTTTTTTCAGTTAAAACCTTTTGACTGATGTAAATGAGTTCAAAGTTTAAATTCTACTCTGCTCATTCTCTGCAGAGCTGTAAGATTAGGAGTTGAACAAAAGTGTGAGTATCTGTAGAAGAATGGCCCTGGGATTGTTCAACGAAATGGTATTGCTGCATGAACAAAATGGGTTTTGATTAAAAAAAAAAAGAAACTCTTGATGCATCCCTGTGATTGTGTATTTAAGTCACAGAATATCCTCTTTCTATAGAATAAATGCTATTTCAAGGTATGCTATTTTAATATCGAGATTTATGAATGCACTGAAGAGTCTTAACACTTGCAGTTCAATTGTCTACTTTGGAGAAGTTTGATTTTTCTTTTTAATATCATTCTACTTTTAGCTGTAGAATGTAAAACTTGCATATTTTTCTCTTGCAATTTCTCAGTAGTAGTGATTGCATCTTTGTGGCATTAACCCCATAAAATTACTTTTTCAGGTAAAATATAAAATAGGAAATTTTTCATTAAGGTATATCTATCTATTTTCTAAATGAAAAATTATTGCAAACACAGTTGCAACAATTCTCTTACCAGTAATGAGTTGTGGGTACCTCTGACTTAAGTTGGTAGAGAGGTATTCCTTTTACCTAGCACATTCAGATTGATCCAAAATCGCTTCAAGAGGGAATGTGTCCAGTTCTGCAGGTCTTGAAAGACATTCACACATCTGAAATGGCAATGATGAGATCGTAAGGACCAAATTTTACTTGTGTCTGTATCAGTCTGATGCAGTCTCTTCAGACTTCTAAGACACTAAGGGTTTCTGCATTGGGTATGTTGTCCCTGAGAAAAAGAAGGATTAACCTACCAAGTAGGTCAGGTGTCAGGGAGGCTGTTAAGATGAAGGAATATGACAGTAAAAAGGGCAAGTGATGGTTGAGTTACTGTATATTGAATATAATGACAATATTATTAGTATGAAGGAAAGAAGTGATGAGGGAATGATCACTCTCCTCTGATGGTAAAGGGTAAAATCTATCTTGAAAACCGTATTAATTTGGTGGACAGGAATACTGGGAGTTCAGTTTAGGTTTTGAGTCTACTCATGCAATGCAAAAGTTGGGGTTTTTTCCCCTGGGAAACCACAAATGCTTTCTGCTGCATTCATCATTGCATCATTGAGGTAGATAATAAATACACAGTTACCTCTTACCCAGTTTGAAGCCATGTTACTTAGGCACTCCTTGAAGAAGCAGCGCTCTCTCTCTATGCATTGATACTTTAGTGTAAATTTGTGGTTTTTATACTCTGTAAGTAATAATAATGACAGAAGAATCATCAGTATTGTCACCTGGTCATAAGAAGAATGTTGTTGTGAAAGAGAGCATGTTGTGGGGTTTTTTTTTTAAGTGGGAAAATTTTCTACTAGTCTTTGAGGTTTCCTGGTAAATATTTGTTTACTGTCATAGAACCTACTTATTCTTGAATTGTCCGGCAGTTACATTTTTTATGTCATAGGCCACACCACATTATTGCCAACACAGTGTAAAGGATGAGATACCTGAGTAGTTGTATGAAGGTGAGGAAATTTAAAGTTGCTGTAAGTGTCCCCTCCTCCTTGTAATTTATGCAGGAAAAAACAAAGAGATTGGTTATGAGGTTTTTCGGGGCACATGGAATGTAAGGCTTTTAAACTTCATGATAAAGCAGTTTGTACAAAATGCAGAAAGACAGAGCTTGTAAAAGGTGTCTATTTTACCAACACAGTATCAATCACTATGTGCTCTGCTCCCTGATAGGCAAACAAGTTTATCAGAATTTCAGTGGGAACACAGCAGCTACCTCCCCTGTATTCCTGTGGTAGTATCATACTAATAGGAGTATTATTTTCCTACTTGGTATAGACGTACCCTGCAGGTCTTTCTCAGTGGTCAGGGTTCTTGATTTTGTGCTTGTTCTGCAGAATTCTTGGGAGCAGTATGCAGTTTATCTTCAGCTTTAGTTTGCAGAATATTAAATACTTCACATTTACACCAATTTCTGTAGAAGGCTACGTATAATTGAAGTAATCTCTTCTTCCTTTTCTTTTTTATCTTCTCACCCTTCCCCACCACCCTCCCTCCCTGCCCCAAATACATTGACTTAATAATTAACTACTGAAGTAGACCAATTATATGATCTCAGTTGTATGCCTTTACCTAATAAAATCCTTAGTGACTTAAATCACTGATGAGGATCATTTTTTCTCTCTTACAGGGAAAGTAAATTTAATTAAAGTGTCAATATTGCCTAATGCAATTATTTTTCCACAGTATAACAGAGATTATTTCAGACAGCTTAAAAAGCAAACAGTACTTGGAGGTTATTATGACTGAACTGATATTAGAGAAATCTGTAAAAATTTTCTCCTTTGCATCCATAGCTCATAAAAGTAATAAAAGGGTTTGCTTTTGAAGGACACTAGAATGATTAACAGTAGCTATAAATCAGTTTAATCAGTGCATAACTCTTTAATCATATTGTTCTGTGACTCCCAAGTTTTGTTGTTCAGAATACCCAATCTATTATCAATAACTGTGTAGGTGAGAGTACAGTATAAATACTGTATATTCCAGGGAGTTGAGTATTTACTTGGTTTGAAACCATTATGCTCTGGAGTTGTTAATTGCATGCATTTAAATCTGTGCTGTCTCACTTCCTTCCGTGCCTTATTTTTCTTACCGTTAAATGGGTTGATATTTTACCTTGGTATCTTATGCTCCATATAGTTAAGATGAGGAAGGCATAGGCCCTTAGCATAGGTTGTATTGGATCTTGAGTGAGAGTGTCTGGATTTCATGTAGGAACTGAGTGCCTGAATTCTAAGTTTGCTGAAGTTGAAATCAGTGAGCATCTCTGGTATGTTTGCTTTTTGTAAAAAAATGGAGTAATCATATCTTTCTTGGCTAGCTTGCACATATTTTGCTTTGTTCAAAAAGATCTAACAGTTTTTAGAATGGCTCTTTATATGAATGAATTTCAGATTATTTATTTCTCTCATATTTGTCTTAATAGCTAAGAAATCTTTCAAGCTTGGATCTACGTCATATCACAGAACTGGACAATGAAACCGTGATGGAAATAGTAAAGAGATGCAAAAACCTTAATTCTCTCAATCTGTGTCTGAACTGGATCATTAATGACAGGTAACTCCATTATAGCATCAAAACCAGTGTAATGCAAATTTAAGTAGTTGTATTAGTTGAGAATAATTCCTCATGGCTTGGGGGTTGGAGGAGATCGATCAAAGCAAATCAGTGTTTGTGCATGTTCTTGCTTGTTTTGGATAAACCATCCAGACATGTGTTTTGCAGAGTGTTTGCCTATTTCTGCAATGGAGAAAAGTTTAGTTATGACTGGATGGCAGCACTAATCTGTTTAATGCAGATTTCACGAGAATATGCTCTGTACAAAGTGTGATTGAAATGTTCAGTTGTAATTATGACTCGTTCAGTAGGTATCTGGGATTTAAACAGATTTATTTGCACACATACAGTGAAACATGTTTGACTACATAAGTGAAAATAAACTGCTTGTGAGTTAAGTAGTGGAATTCCTGTATTTTTAAAAATAAATAAGGTTGTTTGGTTTTGGGTTTTTTGTTTTTTTCTTTTTTGCAAAGAACTCCAGAAGGAGACTGAAAGAATAACTGGGTTATTACCTTTGTCTTTTCCTTTTGATCAGGATACCTCTTATCCTGCTATATTCCAGTGTTTTGATCAAATAATTTATTTCAACATTAAGTAAATGCACACAGAGCATTTATATAACTGTGATATAGTTATATTGCAGATCAGACGAAAAATTAAAAATACTGAGAATTTTTAAAGTTTTCTTTTAAAACAAAAAAATTGAGCAAAGTCAGTACCTGAGGGTACACAGAAAAGAACATTTTTAATTAGTTCTAACAGACTTTTATTATTACTGCTGCTTTAAACAGAAGGAGAGAGATGCTTTTAATGGAGAGGGGTTCTAAAATAGTTTAATATAAACCAGAATAATGTGTTCTAGCAATTGTACTTTCCTTTTTTTTTTTTTTTTTTAATAAGGTACACTTTCAAAGTTTTCAGAAGTCATTAAGGATGCACTGATGTGTAGATGAGGTCAGACTTCGGTGAAAGTGAAATGTTCTACAAGTAATAAAATTCCAATGTGTTGAATAGGAAGTTCCACTAAACTTTTGCCATAACTCCTTTTAGCCTTTAAAACAGTTTCTTGGTTTTGTTGGTTTAGGTCAGACCTTTAATGTAACTTCGTATGCAGAACGCGGTTACTGTAATGGAAAATTTTAGGATAAGCTAGAAAAAAAAAGAACAAAAATGCAAATTTAAAAAACAGGCAGTTTTCAGGTTTTAATTGAAGAACTTAGAAATATATACCTATCTGCATGAACGTTTTAGTACAGCAATCTCCTAAGTTTGATTGAAACTGCTGTCAAATTGTTTTTGAAAATGCTTTACTAGAATTACTATAATAATACATATTTTAATTCTATGCATATTACTCTAAAACTTCATACTGAGTGTAAATTAGAAGTATAAGATTATGAAGCCTAGGAAGAACAGGAAACCCTTTCCAACAATGACAGATAACCTCCTGCTGTATGTGAATTTTAGATTGCTTATTTTTGTTCTTTTATTTTTTCTATTTCATGTTTATTTCTGATTGTACTTTTTTCAAAAATTTGAGTTTGGGTATTTGAACTAGCTTCTAGCTAAAATCAAACAGAATTTAGAAAATAATTAATGCCTCTGTTACATCTTATTTATAGGCAGTTATTTGACATTTCCAGTATTTTTCCTATTTGAGAGTGGCAAGAAACTCCAGATACAAGTCTTAACTGAACATAGTTTCTTCTACTCCACCTAAAAGCTCAATTAAGAATTGCTGAAAGTTGTATTACAGGAACATGATACAACCACTGGGCGGGGCTTTATTGAAGTAAACACCAGTTTAGCAGAGTATTTTGAGCATACTCATTTGGAGAATAAGAGCAATCCTTCATAAATTCACAGGACTGTTCAGGTGCTTACCTTGAGTTAAAATGCAAATTAAATTAAACTAAATTGTTTAATTTATTAATTATTTAAAATTAAACTCTTTTTCTATTTTTCATTTGATGCCTTTTAGTGACTCCTAGTCAGAGTAAATGTCAGAGATTGCTACCTTTGAGTAAAACTTTTAACATTGTTTCATGCATGTGACATAGTAGCAATCTGATGATTTTCCTGTCTCTTGGTTTTACAATAGAGATTAGTTCCACCTCTCCCCTCTTTCCCACCCTATTATCAAGCAGGTTTACTTGTGAGGGCCAACTACATAGGACTTGTATTCCAGATCTTTTCAGGCTCAGTAGGACATTTGTTTGCTCAGTCTAGATTACTGAGGGCTGGGGCTTCTTGGAAGCCTTGGAAGACTGTTTTCCTCCATTTCTTTGTGCATGATATCAAGCATGAAAAATACCTAGAAAGTTCTAAAAATTACCAGTATGACTTACACATATGTCTGTGAAGTATCTCTTAAAGGCCGTTGATTATTGGTTGGCAGAAATAAATCAGTGATTTTGAAAATTCATTTTAGATTTAATTATTGTTTCTAGAAATCCATTAAAATTATTTCCGTAAGTAAGATGATTGCTCTAAAACACTTATAGTCCCTGGTTGCTTGTGACGTAGTGTTAGAGCTAATTCTGTGATCATTACATTTCATCTTAAATAACTTAAATTTTCAGAGTGTAAGATCTATACATGGCAGGCACTTGCTCAGATTTTTGGTGCTGTGATTCTTTTGCATATGCAAGAATTAATGAGAACTGTTGTTTCTCTGTTTTGATTAGAGCTCTTTTTGGTTTTGGAAGGATGCATCTAAAAAGCTTATGTGGGGCAGGAAAAGAATAATTTGTTTTTACCTAAGTCAAAAAATACGTTCAGTATGTACGGTTGAGATACTCTAAACATTAATTTTAAAACAAAAGAAAAAGAGGTCTCTTGTAATGACTTCTAAGAACTTTCTAAAAGTTGAGAGTTCAACATGATCAGAAAAAGACCTATTAAATTAATCTAATATAAGATTTTTTTCTGTAAGTATTACAGCTCATTCAGACGCTTCATATACTACTTATCATGTAGGTTAAGTTTGTTATAGAAACAGTCCTGCTTCTTCTTTCAAATATGAACAAAACCAAGCTTGCAAATTCTTTTCATATGCATCATGAGTAGATTATGTCAAGTCTTTGCAATTGGAAAGGTTTGAGTTCTTTGTGCATGGTGAGGTGAATAATATACTCTGAAGCTTGCTTTTAGTAACCTTATCACCTTGAAGTTGTTTTTATGGTCACTGCCCTTGTTCTTTTGAATTTCAGTTGATGAAATAAAAATAGAGCATGTATAAATAAATCTCATGGGGAATTCAGGAAATGCAGTGTCATGTGCTGGCAAAATTGTCAGAGGTGTGTGATTCTTTTAATAGTTTGAGGAATATCTGCTCTATTTTAGATCCATAATGATCAGGGAGCAAACAGGAGGTAATCTAACTTTTTTGTGAATCATATCACTGTGGACTGAGAGTTGCAATTCACTTCAATAGTTGTATTACATAATTCACCTCGAGATGGACGTTTGAAAGCTGTGCAGTGACTGTGAAGTCTTAGGAATATTTCTGCTTGCTTCAGTCATCTTCTTACTAAAACATTTCCTTAGTGTAATACTTGTGTAGAGGTGGTTTGCTAGCCCTGTTGTATATGTGTTGCTTCTAAAAGAGAAGGGAATAATGCAGATAAGGTAAGGAACTTCACAGCTGCAATGAGGTTTGTTTGGTGCCATGGCACTGCCAGTCACCCAGTATAAGATTTCACTTACATTACAAAATTACTGATTGGCTTTGCAGTCAAAGGACAATATTTTCCCAACCATTTGAGAACTTTGGTCTTTCCTTTGTAGGTGATGCCACATATTCTTGTAATAATGTCTTAAGAGAGCTGTATTTTTTCACATACTTTGTTGCACAAGTTGTTGGTGACTTTGATAGCAGATAGTGAGATTTGCACAGCATCTGAACATTGTTGAGAGTAAGTTTGGTTGGGCTTGGAGGCAGATATGCAGTATCTCCATGGCAGAGTAAGACAGTGAGCAGTGTTGTTCAATGACCCATGGTGTCTCCTACTACCATCAGACTTGTGGTTAGAGATTGGGGGAAGAGAGGTGTCTCCCTGAGCTTGCAGCACAGATGGAAAACCTGGGCTTGGTCTCGTTATTCCAGTTCTGAGAAAACTGCTACTCTTTTCTGTGCTTCCATGAAAATTCACTGTGGATAAACCGCAGTAAGTGGTGTAATGAGACAGTCTACCCATACTGTAATGATTAAGATTTGTTGATGAGGATTATAATTGGAGTCCAAGATGGAGGAACTTGAAAATATGGTCATTTAATGAAGTGAGTAGTCAGGAAGTCAGTATATAGAAGAAATTCAGTGGAAACATGTTCATGATTGGTGGCCAGACCATAAGCCTGAAAACCAAACCTGTTTGTATGGCAGTAGAGTCAGGAGAAAGGAGGATTCACCTTCAAAGAGTCTCCATCCACTTTATTCTACTGGGTCACTAATGCAGCACCAATTTCTAAGACCTGGATATCATAGTAGTTGACATAGAGCTTATTGGGGTTTCTAGATTGTTACTTAGTAAAGTGTTAATGTGGTCTTCTGTATATTAGAGAAGTTTTTAAAATTTTATGTTGACTGCCTACCATGAATTTATGTAAACCCGTGTAATCGGCACTGGGAGCATCTTCTGAGACCTGGATGTGTTGTGGATAGAGGATATAGTGCTGAAGATGATCTCAGCAGGTGATGAGCTCACTCTGTTTAGTCCCAGAGCTGCTGGTGTATGTGAATGCCCCAACATTTCATTAGCAGACATGAGCATCACAGTAGTAGCTCAGTTCTTACAGTGTATTTTTAATAGAACGCAAGATTACTGAATGCTAGAATTATTTAGAAAAACAAGTGAAAAAAGCTTTTCTTCCTGAAATTAAAAGTCTCTGCATATTTGATGTGGAAGTTATTTTCATAAAATTGCTTCTAAAGTAAAAATTCAAGGCTTTCATCTTGCCCATACTTTTCCTTAATCAAAAATGTCCATTTTAACTGTGATAACTAAAATGCTAATATAACATCTTAGTATTCATCACCTTAGATGTGACTAAAGTGGGAATGTGCTTCAAGAGCACTGGTACTTATTCCTGTAATTTTGTATAATCTGGACATACGGATATAGTAGAGCCTTCCAGAAAAGTAACTGTACTTTTGTGCGATATTTGTCATGAATCATCCCAGGTGGATACTAGCATTTCTTAATTCTAATTTATTTTCATCTATTCAGAGTTATCTGAAAGATGATCTCCTTTGAGTTCTCTGCATATTTATCAGATGTTTAGTCAGCTACATAAAAAACTTGAGCTCAGTAAAAACTTAAATAATGTAACACAAATCAATTTTACTTTTAAAATTACTTACTCTTTTGAATGTCATACTTTTTAATTAAATTTAGAAGAAAATTTGCTTCACCCTGCAGATGTGTTTTGTAAAATGATTTGAGACTGACTGTCAGGTTTTTTTAAAATTCAGAACAGAGCATGGAAGTGGGACAAAGAATTCACCTAAGCATGGCAATTTTCTTTATCTACTTTAAATTCTGGGTCTTGCGTTTCTTTTTTAATAAGTGACTGTGAAAAAATAAATGTAAAAAACCCTCAACCCTTTGTAATTAGTCCAGATTAGTGGGTTAATGTGAGATGAGATATCCACATTGGAGCAGGGGAAGAGCATTAGGAGGAAGGAGCAACAGAGGGAAAGTATTACGGAATGACTGCAACCCACATTCCCCATTGCCCACTTTGGGGCGAAGGGCAAAAGGAGCTGGGGGCAAACTTTGATGAAGAAAAAGCAGCAGGTGAGGTATTTTTAAATTTGTTCTTTTTTCTCATCATCCTGTTCTGTCTAATTGGCAACTAGATCAGTTTCTCCAAATCAAGTCTGTTTTGCACATGATCGTGCTGGTGAGTGATCTCCTAATCCTTATCCTGACCCACAAGCCTTTCTCATCTTATTTTCTTCCCCAGTCCTCCTGAGTAGGGGCTGAGAAGTGGCTTGGGTGGCACGTGACCTCCATCTAAGGTTACCTTGCCACTCGTTTCCACAGCCTACTTTGCTGCACAGACTGCTCCAGTGTATGTTTTGTCCATGGCCTGCAGTTCTTCGAGGACTGCCCCAGTGTGGGTCTTTTCTGTGGTGTACAGTTCACAAAGAACAGATTGCTCCAAGTGTGGATCCCCTCCACAGGACAGTTTCTGTGATTCTGTGAGCACCGAGGTAGCATTTATGCTGCAGTATTTCTTTTGGTAGACTTGGGAGTTGTCACTCACACCTTATTTCTCTGAAGTGCTATCTTATATAATTTACGTTTTGCCCTGTGGTGCAATGCGGTGTGAGAATGGCATCTTACATGCCCAAGAGTGCAGGATGAAGTTTTCTACAGCATCAAGCAGTGGCCCCATATTTGTGCCATTCTGTGTATCTTTGTTTTAAATATTTAGTCATTCATCAGTCCTGTCTTCACCTGTCTGGAAAAAGAACGTAGGGGATGATTCAAGACATATCTCAGCAGTTATCCCCCAAATCACTAGCCTTATCAGAGCTAGTAGTCCTTTCGGCTTCTAGTAACGTGCCCTGAACCCACATGATAAGGGTTTCTCAGAACAGTTTCTTCAGCATTGTTATTAAAGAAATTCATTTTTGCAAACTTTGGATAGAATAGATTGCTCTCATAATATCTACAGAATTTAACCAATGATAAAAATCAGAATGCATTTTATATAATTAAGTGTAACTTTCCATTTATTGAGGTTTTAGCCTGCTAATTCTACTTATCTGTATGGCTGGTATGAAAATTAAATAGTTTTTTAGGAACCATTTTCTGGTGGAAATTGATGTTATCAGAGAGAGTGAAACTTTCAAGCTCTTGTCATGATTTGCCATGCTTTTATCTGTCTCAACATACTTGGAAAATGGAGAGAATAGTCTGCTGTTGTCACACTGCTGAAATGTATGATAAATGAATGTCTGTAAATAGTGAAAATATGAGGAGGGTGATTAAGTCTGACAATCCTCATGTAAAAAACTTGAGATGATAAATATCTCCTGTGATTAGTTGGTAATTTAGTGCAAGGGACTAGCATCAACCTAAACAATTTTATGAGTTGTGGCATAAAAAAAATTCTGGAAGATAGGTATGCACTTGTTAAACCAAAGAAGAAATTTCTTAAACTTGGTTGCTAATAATTAAAAATGGCAGACTTGACACAAAATGTGGCTTGATGATTTTCTGTGTGACATTCCTTACAGAAATTAAGAAAGTGCAATGTTCCCTGAAGGCATGGGAATGACAGTGTGTAATAAATTTGAGTCCTCAGTGCACCATGAAAACTGAAAGGTTTTGTGTATATATCATTTCTGTACAGATGAAATATTTGCAGTGTTATAATTTAAAGTAGTACAGAAAAATAAAAAAAAAAATCCAACCTTCTAAGACTCAGAAAGGAAGATGTAGTCTTTATTGCAGTTGCTGTTACATTCTGAGATTGCAACCTATATTTCACCATGCAGTCAGAATAGGGCACAGCACTTCAAAAGATGAGAGAAAAAGCAATGGCTATCCTAATGATTTACTGCACTGACTGCATTGTTTAGAGTCTGTCAGTATATCCATTATAAATGCCATTTGAAAGGAACATAACCATGTTCTAAATTTGCTTTAGGCTATTTCTTGCTGCTTGGGTTCTAAGCTCAAAATGAAACAATTTTGGAATTTTTTGGTGGTTTTTTTTTCGTTTATGTGCGGGTGAGCATAAGACTCCTCTTACTGGTGAAAATCATGTCATCATATAAACAGGAAATGTGCCAGATGCTGCGTGCTAATTGTCTTGAATCCTGATCAGGTAACTCAGTGACCCCACTTTTCTTTTGTTAAAACCAAAGAAGGCTGGTCAATGCTGAATTTTCTGTGATGTTAAATGTAATTTTGTGTGTTTAGAATTCAAGATTAACCTGGAAGTACTGACTCGTATAGGATATGGAAATTGAATGTACCTTTGAGAAGTTGTAGTCAGCTTGAAGAGGAAGATAGTGATGAAATGGAAGTTGAGCTGACATAATGAATAACTAGGTAGTTCTGAAAGTGACAGTAAAAATGTAATGAGGAAAATAAGCAGTAGCTTTAAGTGGTGATCATGGTGATGCCTGTAGGGTATAGTCAGTGAAAAATAAGTGAACAACACAAAGAAAATAAATTTTAAAAGGCTAAACTGTGTCACTGTGTTTGAAGTCTTATTGACTTCTTTTCATACCAGTGACAGAACCAGAGGTGATGGGCAAACATTGAAACACAGGAGGTTCTCTCTGAACTTCAGGAGATGTTTTTTCACTATAATGGTAATCAAACACTAGCACAGGCTGCCCAGAGAGGCTGTGGAGTCTTCCTCCTTAAAGACAAGGATTCTAGGTGCCGTCCAGGCCTCTTTCAATCTCATGAATTTTGTGGCTCTCATACGAACACTTTCTGTTAGAGAGAGTTTGTGTCTTGGTTGCTAAGATAGGTGGAGATGAAGTGAGCTTCACCTTAGCAGCCATCTTCCTTGCTTGTTTCTGCTTTTTCAAAGCTTATCATGACGTGTTTGGACACACCATTATCTCCTGATTATGGGAATGCATTGGTCAAGGAGGTCCTAAAGAAGGTCTTCACGGAATCTGAGGTGTATTGATATCATCATTGATGTTTTTGCTTATAGTGAGGAGAGAGAAAAAATTGGTTTCTGCTCTCATTCTTTCCATGTCTTTCCAGTGCCAATTACCTCCTCCTACTCTGTTGTATTTCTTGTCTTTCCGTCACCTTCAGATTTTGCCTGATAAAGTCTAATTTATCTAGCCTGTGGCATTTAGCAGATGGTTGTGAGTCTGTGGAAGTGGGAGAGTAAAGAGCAATTCCAAATAGTGTGTGTTGGAACAAGTTTGCCAAGTTGCTGTCAATCCATACTGAGGTCTGTAGTCTGCTCTCTTGCAGCTCAATTGAAATCTGTTTCCAAAGACTGATGGTTTTCTCTGTGTGTTGTCATCCCCCCTGTCCCTGCAACTCTTCCCAGAACATGAGAGAGAGAGTGTGAATGGGACTTTCCACCCTGTTTCTAGAGTCAAGATAAAACTAGTTTACCAGCACTTAGTGCTTATTTCAAATTTTCATGGTTTTTTTTCTCAGTTGCTGTAGAACATTTTAATAGGTGATTATTGACATTCACATGATCATTCTTTCTGATGAAAATCCCATCTGTGTTTAACTGTTTAGTTTTACACAAAGAAAGAGCTACCCCTGCTTTCCTGGATCTGTTTAGTTCTTTACAGTAGTACTTCTCTTTCAGCTGAGAAAAGAAATCATGTTACCTCTTGACATGTTGCAGCTAGCTGGATTTACCAAGACCTGCCAGTTTGTCCTTAGTAAAGGTGTTTCCCGTGACGCATATGGATCTCTAGTATAAACAAAAAGTTCTCCTAATAAAATGTGTCTTGTTCTGCCACTGCCAGTAGTGTTTTCCGAGCTTATTTCTGGAGTTTCCTGCAGATAGAGGGAAGGCAAGCTGCAGTGCAATATTAACCTACTCGGAAAGCTTTTTAAAGTCTGTGAATAGTAAAATAAATAGATGTCTTTTTTGTTCACGTTTAGAAAAAGAGTCTTCACAAATAGAAATGACAAGTCCTTAATGATTAATACTTCAGTTCCATTCCAATAAAATGAACTAATGTACATCTTCTAAATGAATATTTTATACCAGTCAGCAAAATAACAAGCCATACATGATACATCTGGCTTCACACGAAACGTTTGTATGTTAAAGTATACCTTACACTTGTTATGAGATTAATGCAATTACCTAATTTTGTCTTTAGTTATTTTTCTTTCAAAAATTATGTATTTTAAAGTTTATGCTTTTGCCTTTTTCTTTCATTTTTTTTGTGTGCAAATGTACACATACATATATGATATATTTTCTGGGTAGTTAGTAACAGATCTTTGCAAATGTGTAGGTCTGCTAAAGGTGTTGAATGAATGATTGCTTCCTGTTTAGGAAGGTCTTAAGACTTAGGGAAGTCTTGAGAGTTACGTCTAGGTAAGTTTCTGAGTTACTGTAATTTGTTTGCTTCAGGAGTAACATATCAGACAGTAGTAATACTTTTGTTGGAGCCACACTGCATTTCAGTCAGACTTTGCTAGGAGTTATAGACGCTAAACTCCTTTGTTTCAAAACCTGGGGCTGGATCTGAAAAGCCTGGCTGCAAGAAGAATTAATCAACTGCTTGTGTCCCTGCCCAGTGCAGAATAGAATAGAACCCAAAGGCTAATTCTTCTCCATCTACTATGGAACAATGGGAATTAATTTATAAAACTGAATTTCAAACTCACAGACGTGTACAGTGGATTATCTGTGAATTCTTCTGCCCTTCCCTGATTCTTTCCTGGTACAAATTGCTATTAGCTAAACTTTATTAGCAGTTATGCAGTTCTACCAGTGCATGTTTCTAAGCTCCTTGAAAGTCCTGTTCAATGCTCCTGAAGTTGCACAATTTATTTAAATCTGGAAAATCAAGCATTATATAAAAAGGAAAATAAAAAATCCATAAACAAAAAACCATACTTGAATGGAAGAGCAAATTTGGGAGATAAATTTGATTTGCACAATACTAACTAGAGTCAAAAGATCTTTTATATTCCTTAATTATTTAATTCTATGCTTGGTATATAAAATGCATTCATTCTGACATTTTCAACATGTTTGTAAATCATATATTAATTGACTTGGGATCTAACAAACTTCTTTATGGATTTGATACTGTCAATGAGAAGATACCCACTCTTGAAGCATTTATCTCCTTACTAGAATTGATTCAGGTAAATTTTACTCATGAAGTCTAGATATCTTTATCTTGCATAAGTTGCTTTTCCATGCTGATCTTCAGAGCTGTTTTATCAACAAAGCATAACAATTTGCTTGTTAGGTTGAAAAGTATATAAAATGTTACTAAGCAAGACCTGTCAGATGGCAGTCAAATATTTATTCAGTCTTGTCAGATACTGAAAAAATTTGCCTACTGTGAGTAGATTACTTAAAGCACAAGGTCTTACCTTCAGAATTGTATAACTATTTTTTCCAATCTATGTATTTCTTTTGGCTGGTAATTTTCAGTGGTTTCTTTTTCTACACACCTGTGTGTAGTGGTTCTGATTTCTTTTCAAGTGGTCCTTTAAATTTTGACATATGTAGGCTGTGTTGAGAGAATGCCTTTACTTTTGTGATATATTTCATGCACATATGAGATATATATCCATTTGCTACACTTGCATTTTAAAAACTGCAGTAAAACTAAAAACATGAAATAGTTTGGTTAAAAATTCAGATAATATTGTATAATATTTTTTGTGTATGTCAAATATATATAATATAACTGATATGACTCATTTAACTATAGATAGTGTGAATCTGTAGTAGTTTAGACTCTTCTCATATAAACACATGCATATTCAGTTTCTGCATTCTAACAGTGTTTAAAACTTTTAACTAGTAGAATAGAAATGTAATTGTTTGTTTAGACTTTAAAGAAAGTGTTTCTCTAATCTGTATTGCAAACTGTAGTCCCATTTCTACTTTCAGACATATTAATTAAGTATTAGCCAGCAGAATTTGGCTTAGCCAATCTGTGCCATCCTTCAGCATTTCAGCAGGGTGAAAATAAAAAGGGCGTGCTCAAGCTTTCATCCATTAATTGTCTTCTGGCCTGGGAGACTGTGTCAGGAATTTTAAATGATATTGGATTCTCCTGGGTCAACCAGAGAAAAAGGAATATACATTCTGTGTAATTGAGTTGTGCTCCGTGGTCTCCATTTGGACTGCTTTCCTGCCTGTTTCTGGTCTGTTGTTGATGACAGTAGCAGCAGAACTGCCAGTATTTGCTGTAGGTTTGAGCTGACTGTAATGGACATTCTTGATTTTACATAATAGCAAAAGTAGCTCAGAAATTTCAGATTATATTCAACCCTCAATTCGTCATTAAACCACAAAATTCCATTCTATTTTAGAACACTATAAATAGCTTCCAAGTAAAGTAATACTGGTTTGGGTTTGTTTCGATTTGCATTTAGCATTCATAAGTCAAAGGAAGATAATTGAAATACAACTAAAACTAGATTTTCTAGTAATATCTTACTTAAGTATCCTTACCTGTAATGCTAAACAATTGTCTTAACCATGTGCTCTAAGCAAAAGGATAAAGGTCCCTACTATGAGGAGTTTCACGTGTCATTCTCTTCTAAAATATGTTCTTGTTTTTTCTGGTTACTGTATGAATGCTGTAATAAATACGCTTCATTGCTGTCCATGACAGATTTCATTTTCTAGTTAAAACATTGTCATGTTTTGAAAAAATCTAACCACAGAGTTGGGGGCTGTTAAGAATATGCTTCAACACTTCAGGTCAAATTTTGAAATAAGCATTTCAGAAGAATTTTCAGTAGCACATATACTTCTGCTTTTGCTTGTAACATTGTTCTGATTAATTCTTTTTCTGTATAGTATATGTAGCCCCGTAGTGAATACTGTCAAATATTTATTTAATGAAGTTTGCAAAGCTATGTCCTGATTAGCCCTGGTCTAAATGGTGATTTATTCACATATCTGTTAGTCTGAATACCTGTGAGTTTTATGAAATAAATAGGGTGAAGCAATGTGAAAATTAAATTTTTTTTAAAAGCAGTACAAAAATCAGTGTTTGAATTTTCAGTGTTGTAGCCATTGTTTGCTAGCATACCAATCAGAAAACATAGAAATTGGGATTTAGTACTTATTTTTTAAACAACTGTGGATAGATTGGTCTCTTCAAGTGCTGCTTCAAATACCTCAATACAGTGAATACACTATACTGTAGTGTAACATTATAGTAAGATAAACATGCACCTTTTAGAAGTTAAAGGAATAGGCAGGATTTAAGTTGGGTTTTTTTCCTTTTTTCATAAAACAGTGTTCCATAATGTTGCATTTTAAGTGTCTGTAAGTGAATGATAGACTTTCTAAAAACAAAACCTTCCTGAAGCATTTTTTTTTCTTACTGTCTGCCAAAATGGGAACTGCTAGGATAAAAGTAATAATAACAGGTGTTGATGATTTTTTCTGTTCTAGATCTTGCCCTAATCTCTGGTCCTTTCATTTACAGTCTTACTAACATATTAATATAGGTTAGATGATTAGACATTTCCAATGCGTATTTTTGCAGCCCCTAGGTCCTAATACAAGGTCTCAAAAATGAGCTTACAGCTAGAAATCATCACTGGATCTTCAACTTATTTTCAGGAAATTATTTACTACCCTTCCTTTCAAGCTTTATTTTACATTGTTATTCTGAGCATTCAAAGGGTCTAAAAATGGTGGTAGAGCAAAGTAAAACTGCTTCTTCTGAGACTGCAAATTATATAATCATTTTATCAGGAGAGAAGGCCTTACAAACACTCATCCTTCTTCATATTCTGCCTGTTGCCTGTCACAATTAGTCTTTCTCAGCAAATGCCATGAGAATTGTGGTGTTAAATACAAACTTGTATCAAATTAACTTTTGTAATAGCAAGTCATATGGTCATATAAAGGTTCATAAATATTGTTCAATTGCATCTTGAAAGGGCTACAGGAAAAAAAAATTTTTTTAGCTACTTCGGCGGAGCATCAGCTCTCAGTTTTCAATATTTTAAAATTCACTGGTGGTATAGTTTAGGTAAGTAACTCAGCTACATTCCAGTTTAAAAACAGCATTTTAATAGCAATATGCTTGTAAATATCTGGAAACAAAAGTTACACAAAATCCCTCCACTTTTGGAAACAGACATTCTTTGAACAAATACATACAGTGAGGTGATGTTTTACAATTTTTGCTATAAAGATTTCATCGTTAAATAGAATGCTTTAATTTCACCCGAAATGTCAAGATACTTTTTGCATTGAAATATTGAATACTGTATAACATCTGTGTGTATAATGCATATATATTAATGAATATTTTGCAGAGTTTGTTCAGGAACATCAGAGTGAATTTTTTTACAGAATGTTCTATAACGGCTGTATGTTTGAACATAGAAGAAGTTTTACAGACAAATGCACAATATCCAGACCTAAAGTCATATCTCAAGATCAAACCATATTCCAGAAATACTAAATGAAACTTAATGATATGATATTATTAAGTGTATATGATGAACTTAATCGTAGAAAACATTTATAATATTCCTGAGCTGATAATAACATTGTACAACAGGGTTAAAATCCTGGTAGCACACATTCTACAAGAGATTAATTTCATTGTTCTTTGACATTGCTGGTGGCTGTGCATTTCTGTCTTCTGAAGTAATCCCTTACTAAAACAGGAAACTCTGCAATTTCACATTAACAATCATGGTCATTTTGAATAATAGCATAGCACAAAGAGTTCTCTTATTTTTATTTTGTCATCTCATCTTTGGAGGCAACAGTAAATACCTGCAGTGAAGAGGAAGAGGGAATGAGAAACGAGGAGACAGCTGTAATACTGAATTGTCTGATAGAAAATCCAACTGTTAGTAAGTGCTAAGTATTCTTGATATGCACAGGTGATTCAGAGTGTATCTATAAAAGTAACTAGTTTACTACTACTTACAATACAGCGCTCTAAGTGAGCCAGAGTATAAGTTAAAATGTGAACTGTCAGGAAAAAAAGTGTTATTGTGGTTATAGTGAAGGACACAAATGTTAATTTAGGACACTGTATTTGAGAGATTGGAGGATTTAGAGTATTTCTGATGTATTTGTCACTTTTTATTGAAATATATGATTTAAACCAATTTTTCGCTCCAGCTTTCGCTGGTGAATGCAAGTGTAAAATACTGTTCTGTTGTAGCATCAGTGTGAGAAGGTGATTAAGAGACCCATAGTTCTGCTTCTGCATATTATGTGTGGGAAACGATAGAGGTGACAATTTGTCTAATTGCTCTACTGTAGTTACAATTATAGAGAAAAGGTCAATCTAGTCATTGTCAATTAAACTGCAAAAGAAAACACGTTTTGTAGCCCTGAAGAACCATTATGTCAATTTTATGCTGTTCATCAGTGTATAACACAATTGCTAGGACATATAAATCTTATCTTCCTTGGAATTAGAGTGGACTTGCTCTATTACAGACACTTGGTGCTGCTGAGTAGAGATAACTGTAAGTGCTGTCTGTTAATTGCACGTTCTCTCATTGTCTCATGTTTCTCAAGATTTGAGTGCAGTAAAACCTGGCTGCTTTAATGAATAGAAATGGATATGCCAGAGTGCAACTTGACCCTTTTATTTCCACACGGTTAAGAGATGATGAATGACAAAAAAGACCTTTAGGTTGTAGCTGCTATAGTTGTGTTGGCATCAACTTTAACAAACATAGTAATGTTAAATATTGAAATACTTAACCTAATTTTGGTATAACACATATGCAAAAGAGTGCAGTGGTATCTTAACCATGACACACTTTCTTCTGTTTTCTTTCCCTGCGCTTTTTCTTTCCCTCTTGATCTTCATCAGGATACACACAAAAACCAGCCGTCAGTTATAAGAATAATTCAATATAAGTACAGTCCTGACAGCTCTATTAAGTGTGATTATGTTTCTGTAGGTTGTCCTGAAGATGTACTTTGCACTAGAGAAATGGTTTTTATTAAAAAGATATTTCAAGGATTGTCAGGGTATGGTAAAATTTTATGTGCAAATTCTGTTCGTATTCAAATAATCAACAAAACGAGTGTTCCTTTATTAGTTCTTGTGCCTGGAAATATCCTAAGAGAAAAGTTGAGTCTTTCATTATACCTCTAAAAGAAAGATTCTCACTGTGTCAGACCACATGTCATGTTGCAGATGTCTAATAGAGCTGTGTATGTCAAATTGGGACATTGAATCAATATTAATTAAAACAAAGCAATTTCAAAATTGACTTAACCTCTCAATTATGCCTTTAACCTAAAGAGTTATTTTGCTAACATATGATAGGAACATAGGAAATATGAACATAGGAAATGTACGGTTGGAAGATGAATTGCTTTTATGTTTTATTAGAGTAGGCTTTAAACTTGTTTCAGCATCCTAGCATTTGTTGTATTTTGAACCAATATTTTTGCCAAGCAATGCATTGTTTTTGATCACTTTCTTTCCAGGATTATGGGGAAATCTTCTTGAAATCAATGGTAGCTAGTTCATTATCTCCTCTGTTTCCAACCTGTATATACCATCCTCTATATACCATACCTGTAGATACCATCTTTTTTGGTTGTTTTTATGTCTTTGTTCTGATTTTTAAAAAATATGGTAAGATCTACCAAAGGTGGTATTACCAGGAGCTATGCCTCAGGATTGGAGGTATTGAGGTTGTGAAGTGGGACTGGAGTGAAGGTCTCATCAGACTACAGTGTCCTGCTTATTTTTTGAAAGAAAGAATAAACTGGTAGTATGTGGGGCTAGATCCATATCTAGATATTTATATTTGTGCTGATTTACTTTGCAAGTGAAAAAGCAGCTGTTGTTTATCCCATTAATTTTATGTCTGTGTTGTCATCTGGTTCCAGAGTTAAGCATTCAGCCAGGTAAACCTTAGTACTTTTAGCAGAAAGCTGTAGAAAAACCGTGGAGGGAGAAGTGCAGAGAAGAATTGTGCCTGTGCTTGGAGGCACTGTGACCTTTGCACTATTCTATTGTGTGGAAAACCAGGGATGAGGTGGAAGCTGTTGAACTGAGTGTCGTTTCATAACCTTCAATAGGTCAGAGTTGGTAGGATTTTTGCTGTTTGGGGCCTTGATTGACCTTTTAAAATAATTTTCCATTGTGTGTTCTTCTGAGGTTCTGCAACAAAGCAAAGCTTGAATACCTGCCATGCTTATCTTGAGCTCTTGATGCACAGAGCAGGATACTGGACTTTTGGGAAGGGATTGATGGATTGAGATGCTAAAATTCGCCAACTGAAACACTGTTGTGCATGATATTCCGTATTTCAAGTTTCACCCACACTTTTTGCTAAATATTCTTTATTAAATAACATATACTCCAAAGTTATGAAAGAGTAGTTGAATCTTGAAGTTTTGATTAGTTTCACACTTGATAGCAAGTACATGAAGAAGAGAGATTTTATTTTTAGCATCATCCTCTATTGTAAGCAGAATTACTTTTATACTTAAGAAAAAGGATAAAACATTACGTATTTGTTTGCATAATAGATTGGTTAAAAAAATAAAATAATACTGAGGTATTTTGGAAAGCTGTATGGTTCTGTGAATATGGTAGTGAGTTGAGTGCTATTATAGCCTTTACTGTTACTGTCTTGTTTACCATAACTCATTCAATCCCTAAGTTACTTCACTTATTCCTTTACAAAATCAGAAGAGGAAACATATCTTTCTAAAGACTACTAATTAAAAGATTTCAAAAGTTCATTGTTTGATCTACAAAGCACAGATGAAGTAGAGAGAGATTGTTCATTGTATACATGGGGAATTGAATTTAAGCTGTATTTCAATATCTCATAATTTGAGTATCTGTCTTAAGATTTAAGAGTCTGATATCATTTATCAGACTTGCAATATTTGTGATTCTGCAGGATTCTTTTCATATACTGAAAAAAGACTAAATTAACTATAATATCATTTATTTATAAAGACAATATTTTATAGATTAGGGATTTACTCCATTCATTTTTTATTTTTGCTGTGCTTCCCAAGCAAAGGAATAAGAATCTGTTAAATACTTGCAGAAAGAGGTCAGAATACATCACTTGCTGCTGTAGTACTGGGAACTCTCTAAGACTTAACAGAAGTTGAGATTTGTAGCTGTAGTATTCCCCTGCAAGGGACATTACGCTTGATTTCTTGGGAAGTTTCTTCTTCCTGGGTAGTCTTGTCACATTCATTTCTTTCTCAAGCAGCAAAATAGGGGCTAAGAAATATTCATTTATTCATAAATTTGAAGACTAGTCTAGCTCATATTTATAAATCCAATTTTTATATCCTTCAGAATGAAGTTAATATAAACTTTCTTTCACTTTAGAATCTTACTCTTATTTTGTCCATGCATTTTGGTTTCTTAATTTGAACCTAGGCAGGTGTCATATATTGAAAGAGATTGGGAAGAGATCAGCAGTCATTTGTTATTTGTATGTATATCTTCTAGGTGTATATAAAATTCCAGCTGTTGAAATCTTTGGGTGATGCAAGAAGGAGAGAGGTAGCAAATAACACTGAAGATAGACTGTTGATGCCAAGCTATCTAGATTATTTTAGTGAACTAAGATCATGCTGGGAAAAATACATTTCAGTCTAGCCACATACAAAGTTGTATATTTAGGAACATAGAATGCAGAATATACCTACACAATGGGGAACGAGTTGTACCTTTGAGAGCAGTGATTCTGAAGAAGATTTAGGGATTATGAAGAGTAAAATGAACTCACTATCTAAGCATGACAAAATGGCATTTGTTGAAAGGGACTGATGTGAAGAAACTCATTTAGTCTTTACATACACCCTTAATAAGGATAATAATAGCACAGTGTGACAAACAGCTGCCATACTAATATTTTTAAAAGTAAAGGAATATGGTCTTTTGACAATTCAAAAAAAAATTCAAAGACAGTTAACTTGCAAAAAATGTGTAGAAGAGTTTTAAGATAACAGCTCGTGACATTTTAAAGTCTGTAAATAAGAATGAAATAACTTGCATTTGAAAATAGACATTTACATCTGAAATGAAATAAATTTTAAATAATAATTATATCTTAGAATGAATTACAAAAGAAAGTGAGTTCTGCTTGGTTTTTTTTCTCTTTTTCATTTCTTTTTCCATTTTCAGATTGTAAATGACATGTTTTAAATTTTCCAGAAACCACTGACTTACTACAAACAATTTCATTAGAATAGGATCACTCAGCCTGGATCTCAGGGGGTCTCTACCCCATTCCCCTGCTCACAGCAGGATCAGCAGTGAGACCAGACCAGGACAGTTAAGTATCAAAGTCTCTAAGGATGAGGTCTGTATGACCTCTCTGTGCCACTGCTTGGCAGTCCTCATGGGGGAAAAGTCTGAAGTAGACATTCAATTTGAAACCCTTGTTTTAAATTTATACAGCTTTTTCCCCCAGCATGCACCACTCTTAAGAACCTCACTTTGTCTTGCTGATCACCTTGTGGGTACAGGAAATTTGCTTTATGTGCTCCCAGACTGAAAATGCCCCTCTCCCTCTGCCTCTCACAGGGTCTGTGCTCCAGCCCCAGACCATCAGGGAGGGATGCTGCCCAAATGTACTGCTGACTCATGTGCATTTTGCTGTCTTCTAAGTCTTTTTCTGCAAAACTTTTTCCCACCCAGTTGGTCCATAGCCTGTCCTTTCCATTGCATACAAGTGCAGATGAAGATCATGGAACGGTTTGAGTTGGAAGAGACCTTAAAAGTTCTTTAAGTTCAACCCCCTGCCCTAAGCAGAGACATTTTCAACTAAATCAGACTGAGGGTCCCATCCTGTCTGACCTTGAATGTTTCCAGGGATGGGGCTTCTCCAAGCTCTCTGGGCAACCTGTGTCAGTTTTTCACCACTCTCACCATGAAAAACTCCTTCTTTATTTCTAAGCTAAATTAACTCTCTTCTAGTTTAAAACCATTGCCTCTTGTTCTATCATAAGAGGTTTTGCTGAAAAGTTTGTCCACATCTTTCTTACAAGCACCCTTTAAGTACTGAAAGGCCACAGAAAGGTCTCCCTGGAGCCTTCTCTTCATGACTCCACTTGTCACCAGTGCCCATTGGGACTCTGAACCATTGACCACTGCACTCTGCGTATGACAGTCCGACCAATTCCTCACCCACTGAGCAGTCCACCCATCAAATTCATTTCTCTCTGCCTTAGAGGGAAGAGTGTTGTGGGGGGACACACAGCTTAAAATACTTAATAAATCAACTGACCATGACTAATAAGTTATGTGACTGTGTTAGATAGCTATTAAATTCTAAATGGATTTAGTGCAGTTATTTCATCATTATGAACTGTGGTGCTGTTTGAAAATCCTGAGAAGCAGGAATTGCTTTGTAGGATATTGGTGTGACATAAATGCTTTAGAATTGCTTCCCATTTATATCAGGATTTCAGTGGTTGCACAACTTTATCATGGCTAACCTCTCTATCCTAAGATGAGCTAAGTTGAATGTTGCACCAAATAATAGCAGCTAGTTGAAAAAGTAGTAGTAGTGTCTTTTGGGAGGAAAAGAAAGCACCCAGAATGATTGTGGGTACTGTGCCACAGAACTCAGTTGATACAGACTTGTTTAGATGTGTATAATGGCAAATTTCATTTTATTGCTATTCCTGAAAAACATTCACAATTTTTCCACAGTTACTATATGCACATTCTGAGAATTTGTGGAAGTATTTAATAAGTAAATTACTGCGCAAAACTGTTTTCTTGTTTTTTATTAGTAAATCCAGATCAGTGTCTGCTCATCTTCTGGCTTTTTAATGTATCATGGTACTCTAGAATAGATCCCTGTAACTTCCTGGGACAGTCACATGCCTGCCTAAATTCAGCAAGAATAACTGTAAGTTATTTTATCTATCTCCATAGACCAACTTCTTTTTTTCTTTTTTTCATGTAACTGAAAGAATGGTTGTAGTGGGTGTTACATAACCAACAGTACCCTTTAAAGAAAGTATCCTATAATGTATGCTTCAGGCAGTGATTAGCCTCATAAATTCTGGTTCACAGTACTTCTGTGTAATTACTGTTAAAGCCTGAGGATATTACTAAGGCATTAAACAGGCCATCTTCTTTTCTTTACATATTGTGTATCACTTCTGTAATTTCTCAGGAAAAAAAATGGTATTTAGATGTAATTAACCTAAAGAGCTTTTAAGAGATTACAAGTTGAGCTAGGCAAAATGGAATAAGCCCTTCATGTTTTATTAAAGAGCTGCCTTGAATGGCTTGTACTGTCCCATGGCTTTAACAACTTAAATGTGAGATTCTTCTTTTTTACTGGGTATAATCATGATTCTGTTTCCTGTTTTATGCAAGCAATGTCTTATGAAATCTTTTCATTTGAGCCTTGTGTTTGACTTACTAAAATTTAAGTTTTTCTTATGGGAAAAGAAAAATTCTGGAAGAAAATCAAGTAACTTAAGTAATTTTTGAAAGCAAATTTGAGAGGAAATATTCGACATCAAACTGACAAGGTGTAAGTTCTTACAGTAGGATTTACAGATACATATCTTTTCCTAAATAAAAAGTACATAACGCTTACCAGAATACTTGAAAGGCATTAGAAAAACACTAGAACTGATGAGAAGCTAAACTTAATTTAACATATCTCTGCAAGAAACACTGGGAAACACTTATTTTGAGTTTTCAACTGAAGGTATTTGTTATGACTATTCAGGTAAGGTGGGTGTAGCACCAGTAATTGTTCCTTTTTGTGGGAAGAATCTGGTAGTAGTATCAGCAACTTTATTCATGTTTTGTGAAAAATTGGAACTTAAGCGCTTAATTCTAGTAGACCTCACCTTTTTTTAAAACAAATAAGGGATTGTGAAGAACACTGATGGTTGTGCTTGTAGATGTAATTTACAAAATTTATTAAAGCCTTTAATATTCTTCTCTGATCATGGAGATTTATTAATTATTACAGATAAAGAAATACTTTTGCACTCTTACTGGCACTTAGTGATTAAAAAGTTTCCTGAAAAAGTTGTCAGAATCATTTCTGTATCCTTCACCCTTATTACAGAATGGATTAAGGCAGAAAGGGACCACTAGAAGTCATCTAGTCCAGCCTTAATGCCCAAGCAGAGTTATGCTAGATCAGCTTACTCAGGATTGTGTCCAGTCAGCTTTTTTAGTATCTCCAGTGAGGGAGGCTCCATACCCTCTCTGGACAATCTGTTCCAGTTCTTGGTCACTGCACAGTAAAGGAGCTTTTGCTCATATGCAGGGGGAACTTCCTGTGCATCAGTCTCTGCCCCATGGCCTCTTGTCCCTTTGCTGGGCCCCAAGGAGCAGAGCCTGGTCCCTGCTCTGACCCCTCCCTTCAGATCTTGACAGACATGGATCAGGTCACCTCTCAGTCATCTCTTCTTGAGGCTGAACAGGCCCAGCTCTACCAGCCTTTCCTCATGAAATGATCCAGTCCTTTCATCATCTCTGTAGCCTCTGCTGGATCCATTATAGAAGCTCCATGCCTGTCTCGTCTGAGGAGCTCAGAACTGGGCACAGCATTCCAGATGTGCCTCACCAGGACTGAGCAGAGGGACGTGATCACCTCCCTGACCTACTGGCAGTGCTCTTCCTGATGCACCCCAGGACACCATTGGCCTCCTTGACTTCCAGGGCACTGCTGGCTCATGGACAGCTTGCTGTCCACCAGGATCCCCAAGTCCTTCCCCTCAGAGCTGCTTCCCAGCATTTGCTGGTACCTGGGGTTATTCTTTCCAGGTGCAGGACCCTACATTTGCCTTTGTTGAATTTCTGATGCTTTCTCTCTGCCCATCTCCCCATCCTGTTGAGGTCCCACTGAAGGGCTGCACAGCTCTCTGAGGTATTGGCTGCTCCTGCCAGCTTTGTGTGATCAGAACTTGCTGAAGAATGCAGTCTGTCCCTTCATCCAAGATAAACAATATTGGGCCCAGTACTGGTACTGGGAGACACCAGTAATGCAGGCCTGCAACGAGGCCCTGTGCCACTGATCATGACCCTTTGAGGCCTGCTATTCAACCAGTTCTCAGTCTACCTCACTGTCCGTTTGTCCAGCTCACTTCCTGGGTTTGCGTATGAGAATATTACATGAGACAGTGTTAAAAACCTTGCTGAAGTCCAGGTAGACAGAATCCACTGCTCTCCACTCATCTCTCCAGACAGTATGAAAAATAACTAACGCTGTCTTTAAAGCTGAACCCTGGAATAGCAGTTGGTATTGATATGGCAAGTGTGATGTCTTCTTCTTCCCCCATA
Organism: Atrichornis clamosus; assembly: GCA_013400975.1. NCBI lineage: Eukaryota > Metazoa > Chordata > Aves > Passeriformes > Menuridae > Atrichornis > Atrichornis clamosus. Next base: position 52,213 of record WBMZ01014014.1, on the reverse strand, counting down.
TTTCAGAGTATTTATTTTCTGTTCCCTTTTTATTTGGAAATTAATATATGTAGAAATTGTTTAGGGCTCCATTTACCTGAGTTTGGTTTGGGTTTTCCAGTAAATTGTAGTTAGCGTTTAAATGTAATTGGAGTTGGCATAATAACTAAAAAAAACCCCAAGAGCAAGCAAACCCCAGAAGAAAATACATGTAAGTAGAGAATAATACAACATTTATGCTGTTATCTTTCTGTGAATGTTATATCCCCTGATGCAGATGTATATGTTATAATACCCAAATGTAGTATCGGATTATTAGACAAAGATTGTTAACATATCTAGGAAGGAACTAAATAGTTGCAGCCTCATAGTTATTTATCGTTCCATAGCAATCACTTGGTGCTTTAATCGTTGAAATTTATAAGCTGATCATGTACAAACTGGTGTTTCCTAGGAGCACAGAAGAGAAACGGTTCATTTTTTTAGTGCTCATGTAGTATTAGGCAATCTTGTTTTGCTTTGGGTGTCTAAGGGCTGGTGCCATGGTGGCTTGCTCCTTGACTAGCTTATTATTAATGTGCTAACAGCAGTCATCTGTCCATGCACTGTGCGTAGTCTAAATGAAAAACAGTCTTTAGAACACAAAAGCTGAGGGGAGATTTATCCTGATCCCCAAAAGTGGAGCTGATGCATCAGGTCTGAGCAGAAAGAGAACCCAATAGTTCTTTGAAAAGCGAGACAAGGAGGTGCCTCCTGCTATGCCTTCACTAAAAATAGCAGTGCCAGTATTGCTAAGAGGAACTTTTGGTCTGCCACAGAAAGAAAGCGTACCAAAGTTTCATTGTGTTTAGGGCTTTTAGTGCCAGGAGAATAAATTGGACTCTGCTACTATAAATACACTTTCCAAACTATCTTGAGCAAAATACTACTGTACTGCTGGTTATTGTTGCTATCTAAAGATGCTGCATAGGAAACATTTATACTTTCATTAGCTAACACCGTGGATAATCATTATATGGAGAGTGAGAAAGTAAGAACAGTGGGGGTCACTTGCTTAATGAAAGGGTGATGAGCCAAGAGCTTTATGGATGCTGGGAGATTGTCATAACAGGGACATATATTCAGTTAGAGATTCTAATATTGCTAGGCCTGATAGAAGTTGCAGGTCCCTCATCTGAAGTAACAATCTCATTTTTTCTGCTTGCTTATGACTGCAAGTCACAAAATTACTGAAAGAGAAGTCCATGAATAATCCTGTGCTTTAATGGCTAAAATTTTGCTAATGTCATTTGGAAATATTCAACTGGTTAACTTGAGCATAAACTGAAATACTTTGTTGAATTGACTCTTAAATTGGGAGAGTGGAAGAAGGAGTTACAATCTCTTTTTTTTTCTGCAATATTTAATCTTTCAAGAAGTGGATTTCAATGAAATGGCTATTTTGAGGAGTACGTAAAAATCAACATTTAGTTCATCACTGAACTGATTTAAGAAAGAGAATTGTTGTTGTTGTTAATTTAAGCACTTCACAAAGCTTTGTTTCATGACAGAACTTCTTTACAGTGCAAGCAAGTGGTTGTGGAATATCTGTACTAACATTTATAGCAATTAAAGTTACATTATGTGTGAGCCCGTTAAAACCCAGTTAAACATGTTGAATTTTAATCTGTGGAGACAAAGATAGTCAGATGTATCTTGGTTCTACAAGATACAGACATATGTGCTTGTTCAGGGCCTAAGTCTCATGAGCACACTTTTTCTCAGTTCTCATAGGTCTGCATTATGTTACTTCTGTTTTCACAGTTCACTTATGTCCGACTTTATCAACTCTGTAACTACATCACAAATTCTTACTTGTTTGCAGTGGTTCTGCACCAGGTTACCTATGTAAATCTCAGTGCCAAGTGGCAGTGATGGATTTCTTTGTATTATTTTCCAAACGCTTTTTTTAAAAAAATAATGTTGATACAAGATTTATGAATTCATGAATTTTGTTTTAACTAAAACATGGAAATCTGACTTTACAGTTGTCTGTCATAACAGATACCAGGTATCTACAGGGCAAATAGTTTTTTATTTCATAATACTGGTTGATAAATGATTGTAACTAGTGCAATATGCCAGTTGTCATCTTAAAGTGTGTGTATTCACAATAGGATTATAGAATTATAGCTCAAAAGATTATATATACTTGACCTTTATGGATGCAGTTAAAGCATGCTTGGTATGTTTCCTTGCCTGGCCGCTTCTCGGAGCGTTGACACCAGCAGAGTGTGGGGTGTTTCAGGACCTTGGAGAGCAGCCGGGGCACTCTTGGACTGGGTTTTGGCCAGCAGCACCCCTGGTAGCCTCTGGATTCCCCAGTACTGGAATATGTCTGCCTGGTGAAGTGTGTCTGCTAATGTAAGGTGGTGCTTTGATGAAATGTATTGCAATTTAGCAACTTATGTGTAAACATTGAAAGTTTTACTGTTGCTTCTCAATATAGCAATGCCAAAACCTTTCGAAGTTGCTAAATGAAAAAAAGTGGCCCAGAAGTATGTGACACAAAATAATGTCAGAGAACCCTCTAAAGAGAAAAAAAATTATTTTCTACCTTGATCTCAGTGTTGCTTGAATGAATGAAAAATATAAATTTTTTGTTTCATATTGCATTTTTTTCTGCACAGTACTGTGTACTAAGTAGTCTGTCTACCTACCTTTCATTCAGCCATCATACTGTTTCATTTTTAATTCTTTAAACCACAGCAAACTAAAAAGAAGCTACTGATGTATGGCTTTTCTTTGTTTTGTGGTTTTTTTTGTATTTTTTTTTTCCAAATTTCAAGAAAGAAGTACTTGCAATTATCATCAGTTAGGTACATGTTAGACGTAGAGGCAACAGTAGTCAACATGTTGTAACAAACTGACATTTTAAAGACTACTGGCCCAGTGTTTTGTGGACCAAGGTGTCTCTTGATTTGCTTTGGGTAGATTTGCAAAGAAGATGTGGAGCACTTGGAAGTTTAAAACACAACTTGCTTACAATTCTAGAAATGAATACAGATAGAGTGCTTAAAAACCTCTTTAGACTCACCTGCTGCTGTAATAAAGTGTGGGGGGGAAATTCCCAGAAAAGAGAGGGAAGGAAACTTTGACTGCAAAGTGGTTGCAGTATAACCTCTAACTTTCCCCCAGAAGTTGTACTATAGCTTATAAGAAGGATGCAACTGTCAAGAAGTATAAAAATAAAGAGAAATATTTGTAACTCTTAAAATCTTGGTATTCTTTCTATTATCTTACCATGAGATGATGATGTTAGGTGTGCTGTATAAGGATCATACAGTCACAGCACAGTTTGATTCTAAGCCAGATCAATGTTTCTTTAATAAAAGTATTCCTGAGAAGGCACCCAGTGACATAAAAATAAAATAACAACTTAGCTAATTACAACTAATTAGAACTTTAAGACTCTTTTTGACTACATGCTGGAAAAAGCTTGGAAAAGAGTCTGAAAGTAAAACATTTAGGGATTGTAAGAATGTTTCCAAGCCCTTCTGGGACATTTCATAGATAGAGATATTTGAAGGATTTGGAGCACATTGTTTCTTCCCTCTCATTGCTTGTTATGCGGTGTTATTTTACCTCTCTTAGTTTGGAATAAGACCACTTTACTGTTCCAAGAAACTTTCAGTTAACATAATGTTCCTCTTATTTTATGTTCAGACAGGGGAGGGGGAGGTGCCCAAGGAGAAGGGTTTGTTTAGAGGCATTCTGAACTTCTGTCTGTGCTCACAGTGCCGAGTTGCTGACTTTTTTTGGCTCAGATTAACTTGTACAATTAAGGATGAAGAGTAAATGCTGCAAAAGATTCTCCCACACGCACATTTTTATCTGTGAGAAAGTATTTGCAGGGGAAAAGTCTGTGCACAGAAAATGGACACCTGCTAGATGCATAATTAGATATATTTGGCCTGAAACCTGTGCACATTTGTTGTTTCAACATTTCAGTCCCTCACAGCTACCACCAAAACCTGTAAAGACCTAGAGGAACTGCCAGCAGTTAACTTTTCGCTTGTGCCCAGAGAAGCCTGTGCTTTTTATTCAGTTTTTCTAAATGCGAAGTGAAGATAGAGCAGCGCTGCCAAGTGCACGTGCTCTGGTCTGATCTGCGTTCTGGATCTGCCAGCTGCAGACCAGCTGTGCTGGCCTGGGTGATGCCAGCACTGCAGGCAACCCTGCAGACAGGCTTGTGCAGACAGGCAGCAGCAGGGGGAGCTCAGAGTAATGAAATCTGTTTCTCTCTGACCTCTTTCGAAGGAGTAAAGGCAGGCAAGCTGGGCCCTGGTGACAGCCCAGCTTGGCATCCATGTGGCAAACCAGAAATTAAACATGATTTCAGTGAGTACTGAGTGAATCTGTTCTGGAGTTTCTCAAGAAAGCCAGACAAAGTGACTCTGTCCAGTGCTGGTATCCTGGTGTTCTAGTTGGAGTGGTGCTAGTAGCACTGCTACACACCTAGTATTGTATCCTGTTTTATGTCTGTATCTCTCCTGCTGTCTTTATGATTTCGATGGAAAAAGTTACGGTTGAAGCAGTTTAATTTCCTTGCATTTTGATTAGATAGGATATGATAAAGTCTGGTTTCAAAATCCATGTTTGAAAATAGAGAACTTTCTGCATATCAGCTCTTAAGCTGAATTTTCTCCTCTCTTTCCTGTCACCAGTACACTAACAACTGAAGATGATAGAAAGGAAAGGAAGTGATGAGAGACAGAGGAGACCTGTAAGCCCAGCTTCATAATTAGATTGTAAATCCTTTGAGACACAGACATAAGGAGAAAAAGCATAGGAACTAAACAAATTGTTTACTGATGTTACCAGACTCAACATAATAACTTGCTGTCTTCAAAAGGCATTGTAAGGGTCTAATAATTGCTTTGCATCAGTCCCTCTCAGTTTTTTTTACTCTGCTATTGATGCACTTAGTCTACATTAAGTAGATTTTGTAGTTTGCTCTGTCTTTTCTTCGTGCTTTTTATAATTGGAATTCATATGTCTTGGTAAGTTATTTCTCTGCTGTTCACATACTGCTCCCACAGTGGAGATCAGCCCTGGCAGAGGTCAAAATCAGACCTGTCAGTGCAACTTATAAATGGCTGAAGCACAGTTCTAAGTGTTTTGCAGAGCTATCACAATCGTCATTTGTGCCCTGAATGTCTTCCCAGGAATATGTACACCACAAAAACCCCTCAAACCCTCCCAAAACAAACAAGCAAACAAAAACTATGTCCTGTGGTGCCTCTCCATATTAACAGTTTCTTTGAAAACAAGAGACAGAGAGATTTCTTTGTCAGTATGTAGTGCATTGCTCCAAATATTTCTGCACTCACTTGGGAAATTGTGTGGTGTCTGTACCTTCCCAAAGCTATGACTTTGACTCATCTTGCCATTGTATTAGCTGCAGGCTATGAGCTTTCCTGTCGTCCTTTCTTCATTTTTAATTGACCTTAGGCATCTCATGTCATGATGACTTCTCTTATGCTCGTCGTGCTGCTGCTCATACCTCTTTTCTCTCTTGTCTCAGCACAGTAGTGTTTTCTGCTTGCCTTCCCTTCTCTAAATTAGGTGCATTAAGATGGCCTATAAAGTACTGTGCTGTTATGTTAACCTCCAGAACTTTCTGGTCTTTGGATATTTCTTGACTGGTTACTGTTATGAACTGAAGAGGTTTCCTAGGGTAGTAATTTAAATAAACTTCCCTAGTTTGATTGTAATTCACATAGTGAAATCATGTTTGTGTTTTTATACTTTTCCTGCTTTTTACTATCACACATACAATTTTTCACACTTAGGATTCTTCCCTTGTCTGATATTCTCTTTATCCTCCTCAATAGCACTATACTTCAAACTCCATTCTGTAACTTCTACAATTAAAAGTAATACAGCTCTCTCCTTCACTGAATTAATTTTTATTGTACCCCTCCATCACCTGTATCACTATAGGTGTTGTATTTCTCACTCATTTGGAAATAAACTCATCAGAGTATCCTGATGGATCTTCCTAACCATTGGTAGCTATCCCAGTGGTGCTCACTCGGTCAGTCTCACACAGTATGTGACATGGTCAGATTCGTCTGTTTAGGTTGCATTAGTGTGCTTGTGAATTTGACCAAACTCTTCCATCAAACCTGAGCTGAGTCATTTGAAATAAGGACTTGTGAAATACAGTTAGAAACACTGATTTTTAGTGGCTGGTACAACTGAAACTCATATTAATCAACACGTGATACTGGCTGGTATTTTAGGATATATTTATTACTCTGTGTTAGTTTGTTTATGACTTTGACTAAGTTGTGTGAAAAAAATTATCATCTGTGTGCATTGGTGCCTGATTTTTTCACTCAAACTAATCAAACTGCTTAAACAAGCATGACAGACATTTCAGTGCTTTTGAGAACTGTGGATCATTTCACAGAGCTGACACTTGCTATCTTAAAATCTCTCGATGGATTTGGTTAAGGCTACCTGGTAAATTTGATCATTTGGAAAAGCTGTGTGTGTAACAACCAGTTTTGGCATCTTTGTTTTTCTTAAAAGATTTCTAAGAGTTACAGTACCTAATTTTACTTCAGAGAGTAATGTTCTTGCCAAAACAGGCATGGCATAAGCTTTTTGTAATGCTTGTTTACATTACCACTTCCACAGTTTAGACCTGTTCTTTGGTGTCTTGCTTCCAGAATTAGTGAAGACTGTGATAGCTGGAAAACCATTTAAGTTCTGCATTTCCAAGTCTGAACTCCAGTTTATCATGGTTAGGGGGCACTGTTGCTAGTTTTGAAAAAAATCTTACTTTTTCAATAATTCCTACTCTTTCAGAATTCCTACTTTTTCAACCAAAGTCAGTCTCTACAGTTGAGTAATCTTGACAAAGAAGATAAGACTGGTAGCATCTGAAAGCCTGCAGGTTGACTAAATCGTTAAAAAAATTCTATTCTAGTCATCATTTTGATTATGTGCTAAATTGCAATACAACACAGAAGGTACTGTCTCCCCTAGTAGTGCAAAAAATGGGCCACTCAAAAGACACATTGGGCAAAACTGGGAAGAATTGTTAAACAAAAGAGTAGCATCTCAGTGAGTGCGGAGTTTCTTTTGGCACAGAGAACTGAAAACACCCATTGGAATAGGTGATTTCTTTCACCAAAGGAAATCGAATACTCTGGTTAAATTTTTCTTTCTACTGTTGGACCATGCCATAGTTACTCCAAAATTTATCATCCTCTGTGATGATGTTCCTTCTAGTCTGGTTTTATTCAGAAACTGGGTTGTGCCTCAGGTTGCACATATTGGAAAACAGAAGGCTTGCATGTCTGTGGTTGACAGGCAGACTTGTAATCCATGGTAGGTTTTGCTACCAGCTCTGAAAGTTCTTCCAGATCATGGTTTTTCCAGCACCAGATGGCAACATCTCTGTGTGATTCCAGTGAAAATCTAAAAATTCTGCATGGATTCTGGGGTATCAATGCCTAAGTGAATTCTAACTGGTTGCAAATCTGTTGTCACACAGGGAACATCACTTGTGATAGATGTCATGCAATGGAAAAATTAAGTCCTGCATTCGTATTTCATTGTATCAGTAAGTGTATTTTTTCAGAATAGCTTTTATTTTTATAATAAAGAAGAGCTGTAATTAATCCAGGAAAACTCTTCAGATTAATAGATCCTATCTTGTTAGTTACCAGATAGAAAAATGTTTCTTTTAAATTATATTAATTAGACATGGATGCAACAGTTACCATTGTGATAGCATTGCTCTGGCGTTATTTGATTATGCATTTTGTGTAAATAATCTTGGTATGTCTTGTCCCTTAAATAATACATACTTCAAAAGTGTTTTTCTGAATATATGACTTCATATTCTGAAACCTGTTGCTGGAATCAGCATCAGCTGTGTGCTGAAGTGTCTCCCTGTTGATTCTTTTAACAAGTACTATAAGAGATCAACCTCTCATGAAATTTTAAAGTGCATTGGACTAAAATGGTGCTGTGAAACTTAACGACTTTCAGCTGTGCTTTTTAGACTTTTATTGCATTTGAAATTTTATGAGTGAGGTGTCAACCTATAGAAAATTTTTATTTTTTTTTGCTTCAGAGACAGTTATGATATGATGACAAACTAGTCAGTGGGATGTTAACCCTTTCAATTCTCCATGTGTTTTACAGTGACTTTGATTTTTAAAATAAGCTACTTATTATGCAGTTATGAGAGAAAGAAGGTGTTTCCAGTACTCTCTAGTTGAAACCATTCTGTCATCACTTACACGTCAGGGCTCCTGTAAGAGCCTTAGCTAAACTGACTGGCAGGTATGCTTTAGGGAAGCATCTAAAAGAATATTTTTGTTTCTTTAACAGAATTATGGCTTGGTTCTGCTTTAGGATGTTAGGATTTTTTTCACATAGTGAAACTGCATAATAAGACTTAAAAAGCAAAACCAAAAAAAAACCCCAGAAAAACAGCCAAATAACAGTCTGACTAAATTCTGCATAGCTTCTCCATAGTTACATTGTGGCATGAGAAGAAAGCTGTTTTAAAAAATGCCGGATTTTCCACATAATGACAGTTAGGAGTGCATCAGACATCTCTCACTAATAAAAGAAATACATATGTGCTCTGAAGACTTGACAGAAACCTTTTACAGTCTCCTAACTATCTTTGATTTGAGATTGAGGTAGTATTTTACTGTTCCAAGCAACATTCTTGCCTAGTGGCCACCTATTTCCGCTCTTTCTCCCCATTTGCATCTAGTCCATGAGCAATTTCCTTTTCAGTAGTTGCATTGTGAGGACTGAAGGCAGTGCATTTCCACACTAAGGATTTTTGGTTCATACTAACATGCAAGGTGCCCTGAATTTATGTGTCACATGGTGTCTAGCTACATCTTGGAAGCAGGCAGGTGTAATTATTGGAGGTGTAACAGAGATTTTTTTTCCTGGTCACCATAGCAGATCTTCAGATGGGACTTTTTAGTAGTGTTTTTGAGGTGTACATCAGCAAACCTTCATGGAAATTTTCTGCTACATGTTACCAAAAAAAAAAAAGGTTGAGAGAAACAACAGCTTTTGCTAAGGCCTATTTCTTTCAATTTTTACTGTATCAATGTACTATAAAACATTAAGTCCTGCTGGATCTCACCCAAGCCTGCATGAGTTGGAAGGACCCTTTGGAAGACCTCTAATCTGGGCATTGCAGAATTACCCACTGGAACACCATGCATGCTTACTTATCTTTTCAGCACAGAAGGATTTTAAAGAGATGCCATGGTTGGCAAAATAATCCCTTTACTGCTCTTCACTCCATAATCTGAGTCAGACTCTGTCATTACTTGAACTCAACTGCAGTGAAATGTGCATGCAAAGCAGAAAAGGAACATGTTTGCTTATAACTGCAGTTTCCAGTATATAGTTTCCCATTGTGTCTTCCTTCTGTGTCTGATGCTGTGAAAAGCAGCAAAACAGAAATGCAAAGCTTGTTGGTTTGATTTAGAATGGTGGCTGAACAAAATTGAGAGCCACGTGTGTCTGTGCCTCTTGATTTTCTTTAGCTGCTCAAAAGAAAGGATTATCCCTCTGTACGCAGTGCTGATGAGACCTCACCTGGCATACTGAGAGCCAGTTCTGGGCCTCACAATTTAGGAGGGATGTGAAGGCTCTTGGGTACATCCATGAGCTGGAGGAAGGGCTGGAAGGCCTGTCCTGTGAGGAGCAGCTGAGGAATCTGGGTTTGTCCAGTTTGGGGAAAAGGAGGCTGAGGGGTGACCTTGCTGCTCTCTGCAGCTTCCTGAGGAGAGGAGGTGAAGAGGGAGGTGCTGATCTCTCCAGGGTGGCATCATCCAGAGCATTAGTGAAGATGTGAAACAGAACCCAGTATTGACCCCTGGGGTGCACAGCTAGTTGCTGGCCTTCAGGCAGACTTTATGCCAATTACCTTCACTCCCTGGACATGGTCTTTCTGCCACTTTTCAGTCAATTTCACTGTCTGCTCATCCAGCCCATGCTTCACCAGCCTCTCTATGATCTTACATTAGGCAGTGTTGAAAACCTTATAGAAGTCAAGGCAGACAATATCCACTGCTTTGTCCTCTCCTACCAAGCCTATCCTTTCATCACAGAAAGTTATAAAGTTGATCAAGCATGACTTGCCCTTGGAGAATCTGTGTTGAGTATTCTTGAGGACTTTATTGTGCTCCATATGCCTGCTGATGGTTTCCAGGATTAGCTGGGGCATTGACTTCACATGGATGAAGGTCAGGCTGACCAGCCTGAAATTCCCTGAATCATTTTTCTTGTACTCCTAGAAAACAGTGACATTTGCTTTTCCTTAGTTCTCAGACATTTCTCACAATTTATATGATCATTCAAAGTTTCTTGAGAGTGTCTTTGCAGTGCCATTGGCCAGCTCCCTGAGCACTTGTGTGCATTCTGTCAACACCCATATAGTTAATTGCGTTCAGTTTGTTTAGCTACTCTTAAGTAGCTTCCACCAAGGGTAAGTCTTCTTTGCTCCAGACTTTGCCCCTGGCCTCTGAGACCTGGGATTCATCAAGGCCTGCCCGTGAAAACTGAGAAGGCATTTGGTACCTAAGCGTTTTTCATGTCCTGTGTCTGCTGCTTCATTTGGCAGAAGACCGAGATCTTTCCTACCTTTTTTTTGTCCTTTGTGTATTTACAGAAATCCTTTCTGTTGTCTTTGACATCGCTGACCAGACTCCTTTTTGGCTTTGACTTTCCTAACCATCCTAACTGGATGCTTGAACAATGTTTCTGTATTTCTCATTGCTGTTCCTGCTTCCACTTTCTGTATGTTTTCTTTTTGTGTCTGACATTTGCTGAGAGCTCCTATTCCTATATCTCTTCTAGAAGATACCTACCCAGAATTGCTGGTTTTCTTCTGCTTCATACAGAACGTTAAGCAATTATCAGAGCATTTAAGCAAGCATACTTTATTCCATTTCTTTCCAAGAGGAAGAAGTATTCCACTTGCAGGAGGAATACTGGAAGCCAGTATCCTTCGTCTGCTACGTGAAGTGTTGAATTTCCTGAGGTAGATTTATTGAAATTTTATAGAAGTTTCTCTTTGAGATTTCTTTGTTTAGTGTGGAACTCTTATGTTGTCAAGTATCTCAGCTTGTTTGTATAGATCATAGGAATTTGCGTGGGAGTTCATTTGAAATGGGTAATGGTATCAGAAAACCATGTATTTCTTCCTTTGAAGACTTTTCTATTTTTCTCTATAGCTGGACAAAATCTTCAGCCTCCAAGGTCAGCAACTTTCAGGAGTATGTAACTATTTTGCAGAAAGTGAGCATGCAGGGTAATACTGTCTCATTTTTGACTCCTATTCAGGTAGTAGGATTGCCTTTAAATTAATTTTTTTTAACCCTTTCACAGGGGTTAATTTTATCTAGAGACACGTGTTAGAATTTAGGTTGGATGGTTATGACCAGTTGTCCTTTATTGTTGTATATATGCTTCTTCATTTCACACAACCAGTTCAATGCACGAGGGGGTTTGGCCTGTTTCTGTTTGTTTAGTGTTTTTTCTCCCCCAAGGTATCAACCAATAAAATAGACTGCTGTAGCTAGAACACTTTCTTGAATGAACTACAGCTGTGGGAAAAGAGTATTTATGGGTTTTAAAAGTGATGGTCTTTCTAAAGCTGTATTGGCTAGATTTTCTGCTGTCAGCAAGTGGAATATTTTCAGTTCTTTGTCTTTTAAATACTGCTTAGGGAGTTATCTGCAGTATTTTTGATACACGCAGAAAGATTTAGAATTTTATATCCTTTAGTTTGCCACACTTACGTGGAATAGGTGAGACTAGAAAAGATGTTATCCTTTGAGAGTGATAGAGATTGGTGCCTGAATGTTTAGACCTCCTAAACCTTTTTTTGTAGTATATTTTCATACCGAGCCAATTCTACAGCCAAGGTAATGTTATAGAATAATATTTTAGGACAGAAAAGACCCTTTCAGGTTTTTTAAATACAGTTTTAACACAATCAAGATTTGTATATGCTATTTTACTTAAAAAATTCTAAAGGTATTTTGGGACAAGAGACACTGTGCAATCATGCCTTGCCCACTGAGCACATTGTTGTTTACCACATAAAGACCTCATAGTTCTGCTAACGTACCATAAACCTTTACATTGCCACACAGTTGTTCTCAGTAGATGGTCTGTTTAAGGGAAATGATATATAGTGTATGAGTGTAGGGAGAAAATCATGCCTCCTCTTCTTAAAGCATTTAGGTTTCCCAACAAAAGCATTGTCAGGAAGAATGTGAGGGTTTGTCAGGGTGTGAAAAGAGGAAAAAACATGGTTACTAATTAACAGAATCCTTTGCCCAAGCTAAGAAAATTTTCTTAGCCGCTTTGAATGCATTGCATGCACATGTGCAAGACTGTAAGTGGATTATTGTGTGTATATACCAAGTCTGTCATTCCCTACAAAATACCGTAGTATCTGAATGGCATAGGAATTTCCATGCAAATAAGTTCAGTGCCTTTTACATACATCAGACTGATACACTGTTTTCAAATGCTCCCTTCAAGGGCAAAACAGTCATAACGATTTCAAAGGTGAGTTCCGCTGAGCCCTGTGCTGTGAAGTATGGAGAATGGAGTCTTTGGTATTGGAGTTTTTGTGTTTTTCCTTTAGTTACCTGTTGTCAAATATATGTCCCATTGCAAAGAGAACCAATATGACACCCAGGCAGGATTAAAGTATCCAGAACAGATTGTTAATACACTACAAGTGCAGTTATAAAGTCTTGGACGACTGAAAAAAAAGTAATACAAGGTAGAAAGGTCTTGGTGGTCCCATAGAACCTTCAGTATTAAATACAAACCTAAATACTGTCACACAAATAGAGAAACTTGGATCTGTACACTTGCCCAATTCCTGTATTTTTCTCACACTGAGATGAATTGATATAGATGAGGAACTTTGATATTAATGAAAGAGAAACAAAATAATAAACTTGGTATTTTATATAAAAAATGAGAAATAGAGGCTCTTTTTCTAGAGGACAGAACAAATAAGCATCTTTTGTCAAGCCAGACCACATCGTACTATTTCACTAAGTGATTCATCAGGGCATTTGCCTCTCCTTGTTTGAATGTTCCCACATTTTGGAGTAGCAAATGATGTTCTACTTCAGACACTTTTAGTGAGTTCTAGGTGTCATATGTATTTACTTTAAAATTACAGTTAGGGCAATGCACCCTGTATCAGCTGAGGAGTTAGATGGTTCAAAACCAATAGAGTGAACAGAATTAGGGGGAAAGATTAACATATGGAATGATAGAACACACTGAATTAGGACTTATATAGTTAATGCCTTATAGAGAATGCCTTGCAGAGATAAAGCCTAATGGACTAATAGGTATGTTTTAGGTTCACAGGGACAGGTGCACTATTCCAGAAGTTAGGTGGAGTTAAAGCACTGAATTTTCAGTACTACTCTCCCTAGTACTGAAAAATAAGTGCACACTAAAAATAATTCGTTCTCTTCTACCTTTTCTATGAAATATGATTATGAAGATGATGGATTTTAATTTACAGGCTTTACAGTTATCTACATTTTTCTGCACTAGGCATGGTTTCTTAGTTTGGGGATTTTTACCCCATACTGAAAGTGAGTTATAGAATCAATAACCTTATTTGTGTGTTTATGACCAACTCAAAGTTCCACTAATGAGATTCTCTAGTCTTCTGTAATGCACTACTCTTTCATATTCAAGGGGTTTAAATCAGTTCAGTGAACTATTTCCTGATCAGCTAATCAAGCAACTCTCTGTGTAAATGCAGTAACTTAAAAGTACCCAATGCAATACTTTGCTGAAAAAGGACGAGCTTAAATATGCTACTTTCCTAATTTCGTCACCAAATGAACTGTAGATCAGTGCAGGACCATGTTTTTGTACTTCCACAGTGCTTGATGTTCCTACTTCTACTTTCTTAAGTATTTGACCCATGTTTCTTCAACTAATTTCTGTATTTCTTAGTTGTATTTTTGCAATTTCAGCCTTTTCCTAGCTAGTCTCTCCTGATGTCTTTTTAAGTTCCTTATACTCTTCTCACAGCCATTTTTTTCTCTTGAATGGCTCTGCCTGTGTGAGCAGTGTTCAGCAGTGCTGTGCTTTCAGACTAAGGGAACTCAGTCAAAATCATAGCAGATTCAAGCCCTCTGCTTTCTAATTCTTTTGCAGTTATGTACTGGCTGCTTCTGAGTATTGCAGATTGAATCCTTTTTAAAATTTCTGATCTTTTCAAAGCCAGCGTATATAAAAGAATCACTTTAAAATATTTCTATCTTACTCAAGCATATGTTAAAAGTTGCGGAGTTGAGTTTTGAATATAACAGCTTTATTTCATGTTATGGCCATAAAATTATTTACTTGCCTAATTTGCATCAGTCAAACATTTAGTGATGTGTGTCCTTCAATAACAGTGAAATTCAGTTATGACAAATGATTTACATTTAATTTTCATTAATTTTCATACTGAATTTATGATAATTTTAAAATCAAATAAATTATTCAGAACTTAATGCAATGGAAAAATTCACTTGTTTTTCACTAACAAATGAAAAGTACCTTAAAAGTAAGTGGATTTTAAAAGTTGAAATGCCATTAAATATTTAAAGGGCACAATAAATCAATAAGCAATTGTACAGTTTCTAAGAGGTGAGATAGGCAAAAATTAATAAATTTGTAAGTAGATCACGAAGTGCCAGCTCCTCTATTAGATTTATCATTTAGTATTTGCTACAGTGGGAATGATCAGAAAATCAATTAACTGGCCTTCACATTTGGCATTAGTTTATGGAAATTGTTGTATTTGCTATTCAACATAGATTCTTCAGGAAAAAGCAGAATATAATTTTGATTGAAACATTAATTAAGAGGCATGAGTGATTAAAGTGAGATATTCTATAATAACAGTACATCTCAAATATTCGTGTAACACACTGATTCAAATTCAGGGTCACTGGTTTCGTATTACTGCAATAAAGTTTTAGGGTATTTTATGTTTTCATATAATAAGAATACATAGCTTTTAAAAAATAAGCCCAGTATATCTTTGCTAAAGGTGTTTATTAGGAAGTATATAATGTATTTTTAAAAATACATAATGAGGGCTGAATTGAAGCTTATGTATGTGCAGCTTTGAAGTATGTGCAGTTAGATTTTTTTTGTTTCTATAAACAGTTCTCATCTTTAAAAAGAAATTGAAAATAGAGATAGGAACCATGTTTGTTTTAAGATTAAGTCCAACATGTTAGCATAGATTTGAACAAACTTTTAATACTTTTTAGTAAAATCTGTGAAAAAATAAAGACTTCAATATTTTTAAAACTCAAATATATATATATGTTAGTAGTTCAGATGATACAGTATTCTGAGAAAGACATTGAATAATAAGATGATTTTGTTCTAACTTAGTCCTGTAATTTATTGTGGAAGGCATTCTTATACCATTGCATCAGCTTCTGTTCTCAGTTTTCATTTTCATTGATGTGTGTTAATTGCTTAAGATAAGTAATTGGAATTATTCTAAAAATCATGTAAGATTAAATCAATAATGAAGGACATCACAAGTTTTATTTTTCACTTCAGACAGTTGAAAACTAAGCTATTCTGCAATTAAGTCTTAGTCCCTTAACCCTGTTGGGCTTGTTTATGTCTGTGTTCTGAAAATCACTGTTTGCACATAGTTGTTTATATGTATAAATTCTCTAGTTCCTTCTAGTGCAAAACAGGTCACCCTGGAACAGTAGGAAATGTTACTGAATTTCAAGCAGTTTTTGCTGCTCAAGTGGCTCTGTCGAAAATGGAAGCAGTTTCCATTAGTGCTTGTTTGAGGGGTGTGTTTTGCTGCCAAAGCTGGAAACATAATGCTAGTATGTAGGAAGTGTCACGGGACTGTATGTCTCCTAATCTGGGCCCTCCAGTTGGCCGCACTTTCTGAAGAGCTGAACCCTTGTCACTTGCGTAGTTAAAGCTGTGGCTGGAGTCCTGACTCTGCCTTTCTTCCTTGGAGCAGTTGTTGTGCTTGATTTTAAAATGCATGACAATTAAGTTTGTGATGTTTGTTTTATCAGTACAAGCTTCTTTGTGCCTCCTGACTGTGTTACCTGCACACACGATTTTGAGAGTGAGGGGAGAGGACAGCAGACTGTGTGGTTGTGCTGTTGAGCCACCAATAAGCTGCCGTGTAATCACAAGCCTGTAGCCTCTCAGAGCCTAACAGAGAACACTGAAAGCAGATCAGGGACTCTGATGCAAGGCAGAATGTAAAACCATGAAAGCATTTTGAACTTTATTTTCAGATTCAGAAGCAGATCTTAGGGGAGAAGGTGATTGGCTATAAATCAAACAATAAGGTGCAAATCATGTCAGTTGTATAAACATTTATTTTGCCAGCAAGTGAATTAAATGCTGCTTATTCCTCACAGGACATGAAGATGCATCCAAGAAACCTAATAGTTGCTACACTACACACATTCAAATACTAAATGAGGTGTACAGTGTTCTGTTGTCTTTTCCATTTTCTGTTAGATGTATGAGATTCAGTTATACCAATTTGATGGTTCATTTGGGCTGTGTTTACTTGCTAGAAGTTCTGAGTAATGAAAACTAACATGTTGCTTACTTGTAAATAATGGATTTTGAGATTTTTTTGGCATCTTAAAATATGATACAGAAGACTTCCCTTTTCCCAAGGAGTATCCTGAAAGCCTACCAAAATTAAGCAAAGTCATAGTTAAGAGTAAGTGAATAGCAGCTTCCCGTTTTTTTTTATTTTTACTGTGATTTCTGATTTCTTTTTCTATAATTGGATCAAATATGTTTGTTAAATGTGTAAGTGGAATGCATTATTAAGAATCTGAAAACCAGATACTTAAAAGTCAAGAAGCCGTTAATATCATATAGGCGTTTCAACCTTAATCCATTTACATGTGCTTATCCTTCTCCTCCAATTAATGGATTTTTTTCGTGAAATGAATATTTTCCAAGTTCTGTGCAACTTCATGTTTGTTTTGAACAGTGCATGTCTGAAGCATACATTTTGTTTTTCATAGCGTGCATATAGTGCAAATTTAAATACATAAATTAACACCTGGGTGACGCAAACTTCATGAAATTTTCCTTTCTGAAAGTTGAACTGGACAATCTGTTTTTTCAGTCGTAACATTGGATTAATGTAGGAATTCTTTCATCTTTGTCTTACTGTCACGGATTTTTTTCAAGGGAGTGGAGGAAATGAAGAATTCAATTGAGATGTTGTCATCAGCAGATGTTATACCTACAATGCTTTGATCTGGAAATTAAGCATGAAATCCTCTTTCCCAGCCATTTCTGACTTAGAGAATGTCCAGAATCCAATCTGTAAGATAGTATACCTGTAGTTACATTTCAGAGGCTTTTTCCAGAAATGGGATGCTGAAGAGCTGTGGCTTTGAATTGAGCTAAAGTGTGAAGGTTTCATGTTGACAGATTTAGATATCCCACTTACACCACTCAGGTTCCTCAAATTTGCCTTAATTTTGTTCTCATTTTTCAAGGCTTACTGACACACATCAGCACAATCAAATCTGACTGTTCTAATCATCTGATGAACTGATTTTACTGATGGCAACATTGAACCTCTCTTGAATTACATTTGTTTGATGCTGTAAAAGTAATTGTTAGGTTTAGACTAAAATGAAGAACTTCCACGGAAAACTGAATGTCTGGTAGGATAGCTTCCCATTTTTATTTGAGCTGTAAGCAGACACAATTACTTTCTAGTTTACCTGTGGCACTTCTTAGCTCCATTTCTAGTTTCTGCCCAATAAATGTAATTTCAAAACTTACAGCTTAGTCAAATTGCTGTTCAGGGCAATTTGTGTGGGAACTTCATTACCCCATATCTCCAGACAGTAACCCAGAAGTCATCTGGTGTGCACTTGGAGGCTGAGTTGAGAAGTTGTCAGTGTGGGTGTTAACCTATATCCCTTTCGAATGCCAGGAATATGTTTCTGAAAGAAAACGGAAGGAAATTTTCCGTCTTCTCTAGATCACACAAAACTATATGCTTTCTATAGCTTATGTAACTTCTGTTTCTTTTCAGTTTGTCCAGATTTCATTTTCCATGGCCCATTCTGTACTGTAGAGCAGGTTAAAAGTTAATTTATTTTCAAATTCAGTAATTATTTCTCCACTTTCTGCTGGATGCCACGGAAGTTTAAGAGAAAATTAACTTGATGTAGGTCAGAAACCACTTTGTAAATCAGAAGAATTAACTAGGAACAATACTACACTTAAGTATACTGTCTACACTTGCTACTACAAACTAATACAGAAATTTATCGTGTTGGTATTTTAGTGGTTTGAGTTCTGTAGTAAAAATGAAATTTGTAATTTAAAATAGTAATCTACAGTACATTTATATGCTAAATAGCCCTGAATTTGCAGCCACACTTCCAATCTACCACAGAATAAATTTGACGAACCTGTCTCCTAACAAAATTCTGCTATATGCAGAAACATATGAAAGGGGAGTGATTGTCTGAGGTTATGAGAACTGATCTGACTTCTAAAATTCTTCTTGAACATGTTCTGCACTCTTTAGTTGTCCCCTGAACTTGTTAACAGTGTAAGATTGAATTGAGAAAAACAGTCAGGTGATGAATACAGGCCTTTTTATGTGCATTTCAGATATGACTCACTCTTGTGTTGAGTGGTTCTGCAGTCATCTAATTCTTTGTGGGGAGTGTCAGTCTTTCTGACATCACACTAAACTCCTTAGATCATAGAAATGATACTGATTTTATCCAAAGAAACATTACTGTACATAACTTTTGAACTTCATGGTGGGGAGGAATGCAAATATCTAGCTACTCCTCTAACAGTAATACTTCATGAAATAAATGCACATTTACAAAATGTACATGATTTGAACTGTTCAGAGCATTACTGAGTACGTGGGTGAGGCGTGGAAGTCAGACACATTTATATTGTTACATGCCTCAGGTATTCTGCAGTTGCATAGGAAGTGTTGCTGGACTTTGTTGCTTTGAGCAAAACTACAATGCCTTCCATTGCTTGCTGTGTAAATTCTTACAGTTGAATAATTATCCAGACAACTTAGTAATTTGTGTTTATAGGAGGAGTTTTTTAGATACTGAAAAGCACCGGTCAAATTTAGAAATCTTCCATGAATTTAGCATCTCACAACTGTCTTCTGAAGTCCAATTTTTTCTGCATTCTTGCTATGAACTTCTTTTCATTTCAGTGAATAAAGATTGTGACTCAGTTATGGTTCCTGTGTTTTGTAATAGATGAAGTACTTAATAGAAGAGAAGTGTGATTAAAGTTCTGTGAAGAAAGTGTGTACCTCCCAAAAATTGTTCTGACTTATTTATTTAATTGCAGTCAAGCAAAATTAGCAGTGTTGGACCAGTGCAATGAATATTATGGGGGAAGGAGGGGAATTTAAACTGACAACATTCTTCTTGGTCACACAAAGTGAGATTCTTTATAGGTTTTAAATACTATGTTATTTACTTATTTATGAAGAAAAAAATTACTGTAAAAAGTTCTATAGGGAATTTATTTTTGTTTCAAAAGCAAAGTTTGTTTTCCTAAAAGTGAGTGGAAATCTATGTTTTTTTAATGGTATTTTGGAATAATAAACTTTTAAATAGCATTTGCAGAGTTTAAACTGATGCTTTAAAGTATTGTGGAGTTCAAAAAGGAAAGTTGGTTGCACTATAATGAAAAGAAAAAGAACTCTCAGTGTTGGCAATCCACATGTATGGTGGAAAAATGTGTGCCTGACATCCTCAAGTAGGAGGGAAGAACAATCATTTATGTGAACATTTTTCTTCTCATAAAATCACTTTACAAGTTGTACTGATGTCACTGCATTTTACTCATATTTTCCGTATCTACTGAGTTTTTAATTTGTCAGACTTTGTAGAAGATTCAGACTATCAACCATGAACATATAATTCATTTTGTGCTTTAAAATATCTAGAGGTACTTTTAACTTGTTTATGCAGGGTACATACCTGCTAGTGAATAGTTCCAGATTGACGGTACAATACTGTAAATTGCTTACAAAACCATGGAATGTTTCTTCTATTTTACTTAACATTTCTGGTAAATGGGCTGCCTGTATGATTGTTTAAAAGTAATGCTAGTAAAAGAGTCTTTTGTGCGTTCCACTTTATCTAATAATCTGTGCATTGTTATTGAGCACAAATGGAAATGTAAATGCTAATTTTAGGAGTACTCTATGTCTTCTTGTGTGTTGCCTAGTGATTCTGATTTCATGTTATTTAAATTGCAGCAAACAATTCAGCTCGGTTAGCTCATAGAGCATTTCAATTACATCTGAAATAAAATGAAATATGAGAGGGTTCATTGCTTTTTTCATGCTACCTGCTCTTCTTCAATGTGACTTGTCTATGCCCTGCGATGTTCAAAATAGAGACATCCTCAGAATTTAAGATTTGAGAGCTTGTTGAACATTATTACCGTATATTTGTCCTTTTGGGTTACAGGTCTCTTTGTATAGCCTCTTATTAATCAAAATGCAGCAACAGTGCTAGTTTGGAAGATGTTTTAAGTTGTTGGTGAAACGCTGTGAAAATAATCCTGAAAGAAGTTAAAAGTTGTTACATTTAATAATTAAGGAGATAGTGTGTGAAGAGGGAACTACAGTCAGTGTACTGTTATTTATTTAAGAGTACGTAGCAGTGCAAGTTGTGTCTGTGGCTTTTAGATGAGTTGCAAGATATATTTCGTGTTCAAACTCAAAGAAAATATTCTTTGCCACCTTTTATTAGTGTTTTCTATTTGGATCTTTCTTAATGTGTCAAAAGAACAACTAGCATGCTTTTTTACTTTGTTATAGAACAGGACAGCGGTTCTCAGAAGCAACACAAACCTTTTGCACTTGCATTATACGGATCCAATTTCTTTAAAGGGTAAGAGTAATAAGTTTTTATAAAGTGACAAGCTGAGTGGAAAAATAGGTGGAAAATCTTTTTACTTATTTCAGCTGTTCATGGTTTAAGTTGAAAACAAAGGTGGTTGTCAGCTGTCTATATTTATTTTTTTCTTTTATAGTACATTTTTTAAAGATTGGAAAAGACCTTTAAGGTCATTGAGTTCAACTGTTAATCTAACACTGTGAAGTCCGCCACAAAACCATGTCCACAAGTGCCACATCTACATGTCTTCCGAATATCTCTAGGGATGGAGACACTACCACTTCCTTGGGCAGCCTGTTCCAAAGCCTGACCAATCTTTCTGTAAAGAAATTTTTCCTAATACCCTGTCTAAACCTCCCCTAATGCAACTTGAGAACATTTCCTCCCATCCTGTCACTTGTTACCCGGAAGAAGAGGCTGACCCCTACCTAGTCACAGCCTCCTTTCAGGGAGTTGTAGAGAGCAGTAAGGTCCCTGCTGAGCCTCCAGTTCTCCAGACTAAACACCTCTGGCTCTCTCAGCTGCTCCACATCAGCTTGTGCTCCAGACCCTTCTCCACCTCAGTTCCCTTCTCTGGACACACTCCACCCCCTCAATGTCCTTCCTAANCAGTGCAGTGCCAGCACAGGGGGACAGGCACTGCCCTGGTCCTGCTGACCACAGGATGCCCTTGGCCTTCTTGGCCACCTGGGCACAGCTGGTTCATGTTCAGCTGCTGCTGACCAGCACCTCCAGGTCCTTTTCCACCAGGAAGCTTTCCAGCCACTCTGCCCCAGCCTGTAGCCCTGCAGGGGTTGTAACCATGTGTTACTGTTCTGATTCCAGGGAAATGCTGCAAGATAACAATTACTCTACTGGGAATAAGAAAGACCCAACCAGATTTTAAAAGACTCAGTTTGTCAATACACTTCAGAACTAGAAAATAGCTTTTAACATAATTGAAACTTTAAGGCTTTCTTTTTAGGAAACATTTTTTTTCTTCAAATGTCAGTGCAATTCATTTTAGATCATTAAATATGCTCTTAACTTCTGCTTTATTGTACTTTCTGCAAAAAGATTAAATCATCCATCTATATGCATACGGAAAACACAGTTAAGGACTCCTAAAAGCATAATTCAAGTTCAAGATAGAGCCAGGGAATTCCTGTCTTACTTTCGTGAAAAACTGTATCTTAACTGAGCCCCAAAATGTGAAGAGGTATCTCTTCTTTTCCAGAATAATTTGAAGTTTTGAAACAAGCTAGAGTAGAAAGGGCAATATTCCATCTCTGTATTCCTGTAGGGAAATTATAGAATTTAGAGACAGTCCATGTGCTATATGGATTAATTTATTTTGTAATTATTTTTACTATCTATTTTGTGTATTGTGATTATATATCAGTACAGATGAATAACAGAAGGCTTACAATATGAACAGAAGAAATACCATCACATGCTGTGTTTTAAAAAGTAGTGGTAATCGGTGTCAAGAAGTGTTTAATACCAGTACTTATTAAATTGATTGAAAATATATAAGGGTATGATCCATTGTATATACCTGCTATAATGATACTTAAAAGTATATTACTTAAGATTATACTTTTAATCTTATTTCTCTGTTAAAAGTTGTCATAGCAAGTTTTGAGATTGCAAGCCCTGTCACACTTATTAATTATGCTAAATTTTTATTTTTAATTAGAGCAGCTCTTTTGAGACTAAATCTTTTACCATTAGGCCGTTTGAAACCTATGAGATAAAAAGGAAGAGTTCTTTCAGAATGTTATTTACATGATTTTAATTAATGATTATAATCTCCATGGTCATTTTTGAAAAATAACACTTAATCCCTTAAACAGTTTTCATGATTTGCATTTTGCAAAAACATGTAAGCCCTGCAGGCTTATTATCTCTGATTTTTTCCAAACCAAATTTATTTTTAGGGAAACTTATTTTGTTCTTGCTCCAAGTCCCGTTTCCTATCATAACACCTGTTTCTCATGCAGAGTGAAATGATTGGTAGAAAAGTAAAGTTTGCTTCCTTTTGCCAAGACAGAACATAGCCCTTGGCAAGGTTACCTTTGAAAACAGTTTTTCATGCAGAGACCGTATATGAGCACTGTTGCTGTTGCCAAGATCCTCTGACTAATGAAGGGTCGGAGCAGCAGTGTATTCTTTCTGGTTGCTGGCGGCAGGTATATGTAGCATTTCTTCTGAGAAAAGGCACTCTGGTGTTTCAAACAGAAGCTACAAGTTTAACCTTCTAGGAGGAAGGTCAGTGTTAGTTTTTATTGATAGCATGGAAGAAAGCAACTGTATAGGAATATGAAAGATAAATTCTGTGGCAAGCTGAAACTCTTTAAAATATAGAGTTTTCAAATGTTTTTTAACAAAAATTAGTTTGAAAACTTTCATGTTTGCAAAGTTACTTCTTTGAATCTCAAAGCAGGCTTATGCTTAGTGTTCCATATTGATGATTTGGGGAACCGATTTCTAACTAGGAGGGATTAGCATATAGACTGAATTTAAAGGTCAGAACTTCAGGTGCTTACTTACAGATTAATTTTTTTCTGTTTTCCACTTAATGGAAAAATGTGTAGCAAAAAAGATCAAGTATTGCTCTTAGTATCAATTGTGTTTAGAAACCGATTAAAATTCCATTTTTTCCAGTGTGCGCAGCAAATAATCTTTTCTGTGACAAAGAATAAATGCTCAGGTATCTTCAACTCAGGTTTTAAAATAAAATCTTACATTAAAACTTACTTTAAATGGATAGGCTATAATCTACTTAGAAGCAAAGAATTTCTAATGTACAATTTTAATTAAATATTGTGTCTCACTGCTATAGTAGTTTAAAGTATATATTCCAGCAACAAGTGAACATATGGAAACATGGTGAGGCAAGTGATTTCAGGTAATCAAATACCTGTGCTTTGGATACTCGGATAGTTAATGAAAGATTCTAACTCCCAGAAAGTTCTTAGAGAGCTTCCTTTATATTGTGATTCTTAAGAACCATAGGAGTCCCATCATTTGCAGCACTCTTCAAGATGAGGTTGTTAGTGAACTTAGCAGCAGCACTCACAATGGTTAGAATTAGCTACTAACAACGGAACTCTTCTTTTATATCTGTCTTTTCCCAGACTGTTAACTAATTTCCAGGAAAAACCTCTGTGTCTTATGTCTCAGATTATACTGGACTGGTTGCCAGAGACTTCTTTTTGTGATAGTACTTACTATATGTCAGATACAAGATTTTTTTGTTTTTGTTGCTGCAAGTGTGCATTTCTGTACTTCAGCTTGCTGTAACTTACTTTTATTGTAATAACTTCTTTTTCTGTAGCAAATACATTTTTTAATTAAGCAAAACATCTCTGTCATGTATGTTAGCCTTAAATAATAATTATATTTAGATGCAAAGCAAATGCAGCTCTTATTAAGGAGCTGCAGGATGCTGGTGATCTTTCTCCTAACTTGTCATTTATTCTTTCAAAAGAAGTAACATCTCTTTTTCTGATTAAAAAAACCTGTTTAAAACTGTTAAATAGCAATGTCAAGGGCTGTTGTATTTAGTACTTCATTGAACCATGCGCCATTGGTTTGAAAGTGTTTCTTCTCTATTAACTTGACATGTACATGCCACTGTGCTGGTTTGGCTAGGGTAGAATTAATTTTCTTCACAGTAGCTGCTATGGGGCTATGATTTCTATAACAATCAATGATTTGAATTTGTGCTGAAGATAATGTTGATATTATAGGAATGGGTATTTTAGTTGTTACTGAGCAGTGCTAGCACAGGAGTCAAGGTCTTTCTTGCTTCTCATGTTTCAGCCCAAATCCAGAACATAGTACCCTCATAGCTGCTGTGAAGAAAATTAACTCTTACCACAGCCAAAACCAACATAACCACAGAATTAAGTGTGTCTAAAGTAATTTTGAAACTTCCTTTGTGTGCTAGTAATGATCTTTCTAATTAAATTGACTTGGCTTTTAACTAGCAGGACAATTAGCTCATCCTTTCAGTTTTTTTTCAGGTACAATTTACTATGTATTTTCAAAATCAATACTTTTCCTTTCTCAAGGGTGCAGCATACATGAAGTGCTTGCTTACAGTGAGGCATATATATTCTATTATATGTATAAAAAGTGGATTGTAAATTCTTGAGCTTAGTATCAGTATCTTGGCTTTCGATTTTAATTGGATATTTACTCTGGGGGCATGAGGCCAAAAAGAACAACACCATAGGAACAACACCGTTTCTTGAGTGAAGTTAATTAGTCTTTCTCGAGTTCTTTTGAGTCACTTCTGAGTAATTTTTGTATAAATCAGATCCATTCCTACAGGTGTGATAAACAAGGTACCACCCATTATTGTATAACATAATATGTACCACATCGTTCATTCTCAAACCTCAATGGCTATAACCAGTGAAATCTCTACATTTATGCAGTGATGAGTTTGATTCTGTAGTTCCAGTTATTGAATTAGATACTAAATCCTGTCACTAAATGTTTATGGTGGTAATTTTATATTTTCAGTAAGTTACTCATGCTGGGTACACTGCACAAGCTCTTGTCAATCTGAAATGTCAATAACTATCTAAAAGATACTTCCTCTCAACCCTATATAATAAAAAGAAGAATGTGCAGTCCTAATGGAGGAATACCAAGCTGAGAAAACCTTCTTGAAACTGAGTATTTTGTTACTTTGGTATTGTGCAGAAATCACTTACCTTTATGACTTCGTCATTTCCCCACTACCAACTTGAGGTATGAACATTTAGGTTCAAACAGCAACTAGTTTGTCTTTGATTTTAAAAAGTCATAGAGAGATTTGGACTACAACCACTGAAATCATCCAAGTAATTATTCAGCTGATGAGGAATTCCTTATGTAAGATTGGTCCTTGGAAAATCAGTAGTTCTTTTATTTGCACATTACTTCTGGATGCTTCTCTTGACAAATTCCCAACTCCTAGCTTTTGCAGTTTCTTTACATTATACTACAGATGTGTGCATGGGCTCATAAACTTTCAGCTGTTCACTTGCTTATCTAGTGACCTTACTTAACCCTAACACAATAGAAAAACCCAAGCAGTAGAAAAAACCCTGTAATTGTTTGGTTCCTTATTTCATACTTTAAAATACAGAAGCAACACTTCCAGCACTTTCTTCTTTTGCATATTTTAACCTTTCCTGCATGCTTGTTTCATATAGTACATTTGATACACAAGGCAGATGGTTAAAGTGAAGCTTGCAGTGGTAAGGTTTATGAATTTAATAGGAAATCATGAAACATCTATTTTACAGGTGTCTGTGGAAATCACCTGCTCCCACCCTTGTCTTCATAGCGTGACCTTAAAAGATTTTGCATCGTGAAATGGGTCACTACCACAACTTTGCAATTAGTTTTTCATACTTC
Organism: Atrichornis clamosus; assembly: GCA_013400975.1. NCBI lineage: Eukaryota > Metazoa > Chordata > Aves > Passeriformes > Menuridae > Atrichornis > Atrichornis clamosus. The sequence goes on along the minus strand of WBMZ01014014.1, from coordinate 25,808 downwards.
AGAGTCACAGCATTAGGCTGGTCTCCTTCAGCCCACTATAGTTGTATTAAAAAAAAAAAGTAACATATCCTAATGCACTCTCCACAGCACCACTGATGTATCTTACTGTGTTGCTTCCTCAAAATCTATTGCAAACAGTCCAGTCCATCAGTGTTTTCTCCCTGCAGCTGGTTTTTTACATGAATTATGTAAATTCAGGGTCAATCTCAAATAGCTCAGTAGTCAATCTGAAGAGAGTGGTTGAGGCCTATGGGCTGCAGGAACTTGGGACCTGCAGCTGCAGTTTATGAGCAGGCAAAAATAAGTGTGAAGTTAATGCAAGTACTGGATATTGCACTGAATAGCTGCTTACCCGGAAGTGAAAAACAGGGTAAAAGAGGTTTTGGAGTAGTAACCATTGAGTGAGACTGACTTTTTGACACTGACCTGATCTAGGGAATTTTTCTAAGGGCAAATTCAGATCAAGGGTTTGGAAGGATTAGGGAGCTCAGGTTAATACTGCTGTGGTGAGTTCCTTGCTAACGAGATCAGTTGGAATGAACTTGGGAGTCAGTTGAGCTGCACTCAGTTGTGTCTCTGGCTTAACTGCAGTGAGGCATTCTGCTGGCCTGTTAACACTCCATGAAAACCTTGCCTACCTGTCATTTTTGACTTGTGATGTGGAATAGCTCTAAAATAATCCCAGATAATAATAATCTAGATGCTCATTCAATATATTCTCATACATGAAAGGTATTAAAGGTTATTGGCATTTGAATTTCATTTGTAAGTAAAAGAAAGAACTGCTTAGAATGTTTAGTCTACTATTTTATTACTCTATCACTTGCCTCTTGTCTGCCTCTCGTTTTTCTGTTGAATTCTCTTCTCCTTCCTCTTATGCTAGAGCAGCATGAGTAGTTCAAAAAAACCCAAACAAAAGCAACACAGAAAAAAACACAAAACAAGAAACATAGAGGTACTTCTACATGTTCTGTGATTTTCCCAGCACATTGCAGTGGTTATGGAAGTGTTTTGCAGACATCAAGTGGTAGAGGTCAAACTGCTGAAACCTCTTCAGCATAATGTTCTAAGCACTGTGACATCTTCCAGATTATGGCAGTGGTCACTTTTCAGAGGTTTTCAGAGCCACATGACAGAGCCATAGAAAATAGGCTTGAAATTAATCTCTGGTTGAAAGTATTCTATTGTATCTGGTTCTTAAAAAATCCGTTCTTGGAGATTTCACCTTATTTGTAGACAATCTATTGCAGTGTCTTATCTTCTCACCAGTGGAAAGTTTATGTTGACATATGAACTGAATATTTCTTACTGTAGCTGAAGACCACCTCACCATTGATGAGAAACAGGATTTTCTTTTTTATTTGAAAAGATTTTAGTCCGTCGTCCAGGTCAGTCTCAAGCTTTGTCATTGTTGTAATGAAGTTAACCCTCTACTCACATATGATCTTCAGTGAAGTCTGAAGTACAAAGGGCATTTAATCCTGGTTTTTCAGGATCACATGCTGACAGATTTCCTTAGCAATAGAATGATCTAGCAATCTTTTCCCAGGTCTTTCTGTAACCATTGAGCATATTTTTGACATAATTTATATTGTTCTTTGCCCCTTGCTGGTTTTGTTTCAGTTTGTGCTGGGTCCTTCCTGATTTTGTCCCTAAATTGTCAGTCTGTTAGGCTTACACATTTGATACAGTATCCATTCCATTTAAATCACTTCTCAGGTCAAGTGCATGAGGAGTTATACCTGCAACAGCCTTTTCTTGCTGTTCTTCCTCATTCTGATAAATTGTACTTGTTTCACCAGTAATTTTGTTTCCTTAATGGCTGGAGAGAAAGAAGGAAAAATAGAAAAGAGACCACCACATTCAAAACTTAGAATCTAGCAGTTCAGAGTGACTTTGATTTGAACTCTTACTTCAAGATCACTTTCATTAGTTGTCTTCAACTTTTTATTCTCAGCCCTCTAGTTAAAATGTGTCTTAAAAAGTCTCAGTTTTAGTTACCTCCTTTGTCAAAAATAGGCACAAGCACATTGCAAGCCCTTTGGGAATTGTCTGTTGTCTTCTGCAGTTGACTGAAGTAGCAGGTCACCTCATTCAAATCATCCTTTTCACAAAAAGCCTGTTACGTGATGTTGTTCTTCAGCAGGTTCTTCCTTTGAAAATGAGAAGTCCTGGCTCATTCTGATTCAGTACTTCAGATGGTTCCAATTGAATAGTGCTCGTGTTACCTCTTCTTGTCATTTGTTGGTTTGCTTTTTTGTTTTTCCAAAAAGTTAAGTATTTTTAGAATTTGGAATTCACTTTTTTATCTCATAAGTCAGAAAGCTGTATTTGGAGAAAAAATAACAGTTATGTCCACAGCTACTACCATTACTTACACACTCTGGAACCCACTTGAGATACAGCGTAAGATAATACTATGGATAATCCCGATCACTGCTCTCTGTGCTGGGCACCGGTGAGGCCGCACCTCGAATCCTGTGTCCAGGTCTGGGCCCCTCACTGCAAGAAGGACACTGATGTGCTGGAACATGTCCAGAGAAGGGCAGTGGAGCTGGGGAAGGGTCTGGAGCACGAGTCTGATGAGGAGTGGCTGAGGGAGCTGGGGATGAGGGAGAGGAGGGAGAAGAGGAGGCTCAGCCTTACTGCTCTCTGCAACGGCCTGATAGGAGGGTGTAGCTGGGTGGGGATCGGGCTCTTCTCCCAGGAAACAAATGACAGACAAGGGGAAATGGCCTCAAGTTACATCAGAGGAGACTTAGATTGGATATTAGAAAAAATTTCTTTACGGAAAGGTTGGTCAGGCTTTGGAACAGTCTGCCAAGGGCAGTGGTGGAGTCACCACCCCTGGAGGTATTCAAAAGCACCTAGGGGCATGGTTTAGTGGAGGACTTGGCAGTGTTGGGTTAATGGATGGCCTTGATGATCTTGAAGGATGTTTTCCAACCTAATTGATTCTGTGTTCTCTATAATCAGTGAAAAATCAGCAATCAGTAGCCTAACTTAGTATGATGGTGAACCTTAAATAACTGAGAATGTGGCATTTTGTTCAAGTTAGCAAAAAATTTTTGATGAGACTAATGGAATCTTTATGAAATAATTATTAAATAACTGTGTGAGATGGGCCTAATACTGTAAAAATATAGCTAGCTAGAAAGCTCCTTTGATTCCAGCATTAGTGAAGTGTCATAAATTTACATTTCCCTAAGAAAGCCATTATTCATCTTTAGCATAGCACGTGTATTAATGCATTTTCTTTTTCATGTAGAAGTAAATAATTATCTCCTAAATAATAAAAGAAGTGTTTTTTCAGTTAAGAGATTGTAGATAATTGGTTTTTTCACCACAGTTGATTCACAGCAAACTTCTAATGCATTTCTATGCATGCAAACTTTCTGGCATTTCTAAGCCTAAGAGTGCACTCAGTGATTATTCTCCTAAGGTTCTGTGAGAGTGGCAAAACTAAAATTCTTATAATAGAAAATCTGTATTTAATTGTGTTGCAAAGTAAAATGCTGTTTGGATCTTATTTTTAAAATACCTATAGAGAAGAATATTCCACCTCAATCTTAATAACACTTTTTTTAAAATGTGCTTGTTTACGGGAGGTTTTTTTTCTTATACACCCAGATAACAGTTGTTTCTAAGTGGAAATTGTTAGTTATTGAAAGGTTTCTGCCATTAGTTCATACAGGATTGTAACAAGTGGGTGTCATTCTACTTGGATTTAGAGGCCCTTAATGTTATGAAAAAGATATCCTCAGGATGTTTTGCATATATCAAAGCATGGAATTAAATTGTAAATCAAATAAAACCATTATGTGTGTCTCAGTCACACAGTAAAACTGATCCAACAAACCAGTCAATATGGCTGAACAATGGTACAGTAAGTGGTTTCTAACTAAGTTATACATGTGTTTCAAACACTAACTCAGTTATAGCATAATATTTTCTGTGTTGTTACTTATGATAATGCAAATTCCATCTCGTTAAACTTTGTGAAATTACAAATTAGAGATTATAGCGACTGGATTTTAAAACTTCACTTAATGGAAATTTTGGACTGTTTTACAGTTTAAAGAAACTGTGAAGGATTACAAGTGTGTCTTAGACCCTGTATATTCTTGTATATTTGTATAAAAACAGAAATTTAAAATGATGGCTATTAGACTGCCAGTGGTTCAACATATTTCTGCTAACCTGCTTTCTGAAGGAACCTTTTTTCTGTTGATGACAGCATCCCTGCCAGAGAAGTTGCTTCCCAGGTGGACAGCCCAGCAGGATCCCTAGTGGGGCAGGAGGGAATGTTACAGAGCTGTGCAGCAGTGCTGCAGCCTGCGTGCACAAGGCTCCTGCCTGCTGCAGGTGCAGAACAGTCGCGATGCAGCACCCTGGGACCTTCATCAGGTGCCTTGGGCACAGCAAGGGGACACTGTGCCACGGGGTGATTTTCACAGTGGCACTGCCGTGCTGATGGTGAGGGTGCAAGACAGAGGCTGATGGCAGTGAATTGGTGCACTTGTGCAAGTTCACATTTCCACACTACTCAGCAAGGACAGTGAGTTTCACCTGGATGTGTAAATGTATCATCACCATCTCCTTTTCCAGAATAATGCTTGCTTACTTTCAAAGCTAATACAGTCTTTTCATACTGTTACTTTGTACTACTTTTATCTTTATTATTAGCCTTAAAGATCATGCAGAAGTCAGGTATTTGACCTATGGAGCATAACATTTGAATGATGAATCTGATAGATAGGTTAGGATAAAATGTACAGAAGGACAGCAGGGCACAGAATGATTCAAATAACTTCAATGTACTAAATAATTCTAGCATTGTCCAGTGTAAGAATATGTATGTGCTTGTGAGGAGGCAGAATGTATTTCACTTAGGCTGTAAGAATTTGTATTGAGCTTGTAGTGGAGAGCATCAAGTTCAGTGAACTTGTTAGGGAGGCAGCAGAGGTACCCCGAGGAGCTGTCAGTGTAGGCAGGGACATTGGTCCTGCTTGTCACAAGTGTACCAGCCTCCCCTTCAGCAGGGCTCCAGAGCCGTTTCTACAGTCTCCCTGCCCTCCTTTCCTCCACTGTGTAATGAATTTCCTCTAATAGCTTCTGCCTGGGAGAGACCCACCCCCAGGTCAGTGTCTTCCTTTTATCCCTCTTTAAAGCTTCAAGGGCTAAAGCCTTGCCTTGAAGGGAGTGTACACTGAAGCTCTCACTGGCTTGTGGTGTTCATGCAGCAGGACCAGCAAGAAACACACAATTAAAAACAAAATTTTTGAAAATGATGGTAAATGGGATGATAGAGAGCAGAATGACTGTGTTTATTGTTACTGAGTACCATAGCTGCACAGTAATAAACATAATATAATTATGGAAGTCTTAATGTGATATTAACTAAGTAGTTTCATTTGTTTTGTGTTTAGAAACCTCTTCAGAGACATTGTGTTCAAACTTCTAAACTTCCATACACAGTGCAGATGAAGAGAGAAATAAATAAAAAAATAACTTATTTATGTAGTTATTAAACTTAAAATGCTTCAGGTATGCCTGGAACTTCCCATACCACCACACCTAAAAATGCTTATACATCACTTCGATATATAAGAGTTAAAAAAGGAAAAATAGAGCAATGCCATTTTCTTTGATGGAAGGCCCCACAGATTGTGCATGTTTCTCATATATGCCTCATGAGTCAAAGTTACATTTTGTATTGAACCTATTTCTGTAGAACAGTAAATTACTGATTTTTACTTTGGCTCCCTTGGGATTGACTTTTCATTCCCAGACCAAAGTTAATGTTAAAAATTATATTGGTTAAAGGCCACTCCATGGTCTCTTCTCTTAATTACACAGCTGGTGCGCCACCTTATCCTTTCAACATGCAAGTTGCAGAATGGTTACCTCTGTCTAAAATATTAACCAGATAAGTCACTTCTAACCCTCTACTAGCAATACAATGGTCAGTCTCCTTTGATGAAATACAAAATTAAAACCATTACTCAAGACAGAGCTGTAATAACCCCATGTATCATTTGACATAAAGTGCTCAAACTTTGTAAACTGCAGAAGTAATATCCCTCCCTCTTTGGTCTTCATTTAACAATTGTGTGCTTTCACAGGCTTTTCAAGAGCACATTTTAGACAGTGGAAGTGCCTGGAAATAAAATCTTCATTAAATATTTATGGGGGAGGACACCTAATGACTTCTAGGGGACCCTACAAAGAGATTCAGTATCCATAGAGTGCACTTATCATTGTTTGTTGCTGTTATGATTGTTGATATTAAATATTTAAGTGGTGGCAATTTGCTCAAAGCTGTACAAGACCAAAAAACCCCCCCAAACCCATTATTCCAGCCTTTAAAAACTTTGTCTCAATCAAACAAATGCATAAAATACACTAACTCACCATGGAACACTGTTCAGGATAGCAGACGTGGTTACTGAGGAGAGCAGCTTTTCACATTGCCTCTGCTTTGCCTCTGCCGGCCTCTCTTACCTGTCTTGCAACAGCAGGAGCTGCTGCAGGAGGCAGGTGCTTCCTGTAGGGGAAGGAGTCAGCAAAGGCCCCTGTTTGCTTCCTCACCTTTACCATAACTGCAGGGACAGCTCTTCGGCTTTTTTCACTTCCCCTGTGGCATCCTGCTAGAGAAGATGGGAAGGGGCACTGTTACTGTCTCCTGACAGAGGAGGCCCACGTACCCAGAGCCTTCGCTGTTCTAAGACAGGTCACAGCCAAAGAAGCTGTGGCCAGTGTTCTTTGTGCACTGGGTGAAAGCAGAAGGGATTGGCTGCTTGGCAGAGAGGTACAGGATTGTCATCCCATACATACAGGAACTACAGGAAAGTCTGATTGGAACTAAGGAAAGGGACAGGAAAAAGGCATAGTACCCAATGCTGCTGGTGAAAAAAATTATTATTTTTTAGTTATTTTCAGAGCTATTCTACATCTGTGCTGAGTAGATCCTCATAACATCTTTAAAAGATAAAGCAGAAAAAAAATAGGAGTAGGCTTGTTTGAAGGACAGTACAATTTGTCAGAAGGTGGCACACTGTAGCATGTGTGTTGGGAGTGGTACCAAAAAAGGAACTAGACATTTTGACAGTTTGTGTGGGTAGAGGTAGGGAGGAGACAATGCTGAATTGAAACCTCTGACCTTAAATGATGAAGAAATAATGCAGAGTAAAGTATTAGCATCTCCCTTGAATAATATTTGTGTAGATTCAGACTTCTGTTTTGCAAAACAAACTAGCATAGGAGAATGAGAAAGCACTCAGAAGTTTGAGAATCATCAGCAGTTACCCATAAACAGAGGATGAAATTACAAATAATTAGAAATGGGAACCACCATAAATAAAATTAAAAGAAAGAGAAGGCATCAAAAAATTTGATCACTGAAATCCCAAAGCAAAGAGGTTTTCAAAACCTTTGGGGAAAAAAACCCAACTGAAAACAAAGTGGCCTGAAGGATTTTTCCAGGATGGGGAACAAGAACCTGTTGGGAGCACTTTGAACTAAGCTGAAAAACAAGAATGCTAAATTGGATTACAAGCAGCAGCACATGAGGAGATGGATATGTGTGCACTATTTCTTGCATGTAGCTCCTGCAAACTGTGTTTGTTCCAAATTATGATGAACTCAAACCATTGTGTTTAATAGATCTTTTATGTTAATTAGGAATTGATTATGGTTTACTAGCACAGTCCTGATTTTTGACCCAGCTATAATGGTATTAATGGATCTGTGTGTGTTGTTTAATGTGTATCTGTCAATTGGCAAAAGAAAGACTTCAACTAAATCAGTAGAACATTTGCAGTTTGGTGCACATCTGCTTCAGTTTTGACTATTACCTGATTTTCAAATACTATTTAAAAATAGAAAGTTTTAATTTTTTTGCACTGAATGTATTCTTGCTACAGTTTATTGGACATTTCCAGATAATTTAATGTTGAAGAATGTTTGCTTTTTTAAGAACAATTACACTAATTTTTGATACTCCTTTAGTTTGTAAAGGAGAACAACATCCACAGATTTTGAACTCTTTTGTGATTTTAAGCAATGTAAGGTTTTTCAGATGTTAAATACATTTTTTAAAGGTTTGTAAAATCACACATGTAAAGAATGATAATTTCTAGAATTAAATACTGAACATCTTAGTTTATTACAGTTTTCCACTGCAAATAAAACAGGACCATCAAAAAATTAAGTGTAATCTTTTGTCTTAAAGAATGATGTAGTATGTCATGCTGGTTACTGATATGAATTTGCATGCTGATTTGCATGGGGTAAACCTTGGAATACAGAGGGATAGACTATGGTAAAGAAATGCAGAGCAAATGACAGTAATTTGTTTGGTGATTGCTGTGGTAACTAATGGAAGATGAGGAACTGTTCATTTTGTTACCTGTAGTTTATTTGGACATGAATATGTTGCTCTTCAGTAAAGTTTGCAAAACTGCTTTTGCTCCCAAGTGTCATTTTGCATAAGAAGGAAAGGAAGGCAGAAAGAAGCTACTAGGTTTTTAGAGGTTAAATTAGAAGTCTTTATGAAAATTACAGGATTGTGAAAATGTAAACCTGGAATTTATTTTAAATTCATTCACTGTTCTGAGGCAGTTGAGTGTACTAGGACACTGTTCAACACAAAACTATGTCCAGCCTCTTACACTGTGCTGCTTCCTAGTACACCTGTTCTTGCATTTTACTGTTCTGCCAGTGAGGTGAGGGAACACAAGGAAAGCAATCTTCACTGCAAGTGATTTCTTTTTCTTCCAAAGATCCTGGTGAACGATATATCAGTGCCTTTTCTAATAGCTCCGTTTTACACACAGGAAATCTGTTATACGTTCTCATGTTAGCCTTTGTATTAGATCATCTAATCCCAGTACCTTCAAGCTGTTATTTAGTTGCTAAAAAATTATCTAGAGCTGATTTTGTCCATTTTGGAAATGGGTCTCCTGAGCTACAAGTAGAAGGTAGTGTGAAGCACCTCAATTGTGCCTTTCACATTTTAATTTTACTAATACACTGCTGAATGATGTTCACTTGCATCATTCTGTTGGTTCTTGGATAGTCTGTAATAAGTAGAAATATTTTACCAGTCTTTATTCTGTTTGCTTTTTTCTTACTAAAGCAGGAACAAAAACCTCTGTTCATTTTCTCTGCTTTAGTCTGAAGAGTAGTTTAAATTTATATATATTTAGAAAAAAAACACATCTAGAAATTGCAATTTGGTTTTGTGTTATAGTTACATGAGTAATAAATTATTGTTCACTGTTGAAGGCTTGCCAGTGAACTTCCAAGTACTTCTGAGCATATTACGTGTTACAGGAAAAGTAGGAAAATAATATTTAAAGGTTTTTGTCATGTGTAAAATACAAAGAGTACTTTCATAACCAAAAAGGAGAAGGATGTGATATACAAGTTTTTTTTGTCAGTTGCTTGTACAGGGATGTGTTCAAGTAGTTTTTGCAAAACCAATGTAGTGGAGCAGGACAACTGTCCAAGTAGTTTGTAATCAAAACCTTGAGTCATGCAGCTGTTAATAATATATTAAATCTGTTGAGTATATGCTGCTACTATGGCTGTCAACCTTAGTCTTCCTATCACACAGACTCCTTCCCTCTCTCCTCCCCGGCACTCTCATTCCTGTCCTCTGCCTTCACCTATTTTCTTCCCTTTTTTCTCCACTCTGCTCTGTTTTTCCCCTTTTGCTACACACTCAGCAGTACAGCAGTGATTTTCAGCACCTTGGTTATGAGAAAGTAGAAGGAAGCTGAAAGAAACTCTGATGGTCTTTTAGTATTTGCAATATGAAATGCAAATTGCTCTCCTTACAAGTGAATTACCAGGAGTAACAAAAACAGACGAAAAAACTACTCTTGTTTTTAAATTACTGCATTTAAATAAAATTAAAAGGTTGAGGTCAGAGCTGGGTTAGGGTGGGAAAACTGAAAAAACCAATTTGATTGTCCAACTCTGATAAGAACTGAGAGTTCTGCTGAGGCAAAGTCATCGTGCCCAAAATCATCAGCAGAACAGGCAACATGGTACACTTTCTCATCAGATAACGCTGGTTCAGGCTTATCAAAATCAAATTAGCAAGCAGGAAGCCAGGATTCAAACACTGTTGGTTGCATTTGTACTTTTAGTTCCTCACCTGATGTTTCTCTTCATGTACTAGCCATCAAAGCATGACAGTTTGTAACTAAACGGTGGAGAAGTCTGTATTTATATGACACAGTGCAGTGCTCCAGGTAAATTAGGGACATCCTATATTAATGCAGCCCTCCACTGTGGCTGACTGTCCTCCTGAGGAGCCTTATCTACATCTGCACCACACTTCATTGTACTGTGCAGATGGTACCTTAATTTTTTTTTTTTTTTTATTTTGCGAGTTAGGAAAATGTATCTACACATACCAAAGTATTCACAGAACTCAGTGTACATTTAATTGCAATCTTATTGTCACATTTTTTTAGGAAGTGATTAGATTAAAGCTTGAGGTCTTTTTTATTTACTGGTAGTGTGTGGGAAGCAGTGTTTGGATGAGCATTGGATTTGGTTAAAATAACACAAAACATTTTCTGATTTTCTTTAATGTGCTTAATGGTGTTTAGTAATTTCTGCTCTTGATTTATATCACCTATTCACAGTCAATTTTAAGTAGCTTTAGTTCTAATGCAAAAGTGCCTATAATTACATTTTAAATGAGGCAAAATAATTTGAGGTGTGTAAATGAGATTGCATCTCTACATACCTCTTTAAGTACATTGAGATGCATTGAGATTGGTTTCCCTGAACAGAGTCACTCTGTATGAACTTAAAATTATTAAGATTTCTTAGAAAACATGTTTTCTGCAAATAGGAAGTGGACAAAATTGCCTTTCAAGCAAAATCTGAACCAACTGGCTTTTGCATTTTTTTTTTAGAAGTACTCTATTCTCTGGGATGCTGGTGGTGTAGGAAAGAAATGCACAAAAGAGAAAAAGCAGTTGTATGAAGAGATGTGAAATCTCATATAGTTTGTGGTTAACATGTTAATGATGGAAGTTGCAAAATCAGTTATTTAGTTGATCTGTGGTCCTTAGCAAGTTATGAGGACCCATGCAGTTCCTGGGAGAAAATCTCATTAAGAAGTAGCAAGTTCTTCCAGTGCGTTCTTGAGGCATGTCAGATTTACTTCTTGCTGTAAACATTTTTCTATATTATTGATGCTTCGTGTACTACCACTTGGTATTGGCACCGTGGCAGGTTATTACCTTGTCTTCTGTTTGTGTTTTTATGATTTGCAGCATGGGAAAGGCTGTGGTGAGGCAATTCTTGCTGTGTATTGCTACCCATAAATGTTTTTGGTAATCATCAATTTAAACACTGAAACAGGTATGGAAGGGGTACTTTATTGTTGCTGTTGTGTGTGTCTGAGATTGTTAGAGGTCAGGTAAATGGCTGAAATTAGTAGGTGTGTGTGTTTTCTTTCTGTACTGTTGATGAGAGATGGTGGATTCATCTGCAGATCACATCCGTGGAAGGACAGGGAACAATGTGGGTGTATCTTAGTCTCTCTGAGTCTTGTTTTAGAGATTAATGAAAAAGTGGTGATGATCCTTAGAAAACTTCTCATGCATTAGTCTGTCTTGTGATGCATGCTTTTCAATAATGCATTTTAATAATAAACAAACATGGACTGTGGTGATTTCAGTATGAATAATTTCACTGTTGTTTGAGTGAAATGCAAGCACAAATGACAAGAGATTGGGTCTGTGCAAAAGGGAAGCTCGATGTAGAAGCAAGCACAAGGCAAATCAGGACTTAATACACTTCAGGTATGTATCTGCCACCATTGATCAGTTCAGACTAATTTACTTAGGAAGCCAGTAGTTGCCAAGCTGATAACTGAAAAGGCTATAATCTCTCAACTGCTCACTAGTCTATAGCATCAAGCAAGTATGATATTTTAGTATTTTAAAATAGGTTGGGGTTTTAAAAATTTATTTCCACAATATTTATGAAGTTGTCAGTACTGAAAATAGAAAACCTTCTTAATTTTCCTGTTTTAGTTTGTTTGCTTGTAGTGCCAGGGGAGTGCCTTTGTGGTGCTGACTACAGCTCTCCTCTGCTTACTTTATCTTGGAGAAATCTTGGGGTTTTTAAAACAAAAATAAAGAGACAAGAATAGTTATGTAAAAAAAAAAAATCACAAACCTTTGTTTGCCTGTTTATTCTTGGTATTTTCCTCATGCTTGGTGTTTTGGTAGCCAGTATTTTTTATTTCATTGTCATCATTTTTTTTTAGTTCTTTCATGGTTTTGTTTTCTTATTTCCCTTAAATTTAAATGCTTTAAAATATTACTGACACAGAAACTAAATTATGTGAATGAAAGTTCTATGAATGAAAAATGTTCTCGGATAGTAATTCTAATAAATTACCTCAATTAAGCTTTCAAGAATCAAACAGCTGTAGTATCCAGGTCTTAACTAGTATCTTTATTATTATATATACAAAAAAATTTTAACCATCCTGCCATGTAGTTTTGTTTATAATGTCTGTCATTAAATAACTCAAAGAAGACTTTCAGGCCCTACCCAGCGAGACGTCTTTAGAACCAATGTCTGCTAGAACAGGGCTTTATAATTTAATGCCTCATCTAAAAACTATTATCATATTTTCATATGTTATCCGTGAATCAGATACATCAAAAATACTGTTACCTTTAAAAAATACTTTTACTGTTACCTGAAGATGCTAATCTACTACATTTCTGTAGGCTCATTCTAATGTACATATTTTCTGTTGTAGAATCCTATTTTTCTATCATTTATATCTTGTCCTTCTTTCAAGATACATTTACCATCATGACAGTATAAGAGAGGGTACAGCAAGCAGTGCTTTTTTTCATCCTTTATGCATTCTTTTATGTCCCCTCTGTAAAGTTTTAATCAGACCAATAGGCAAATTTTTGGTCTTTCTACATGTAAGCATAAATAACACTAATTATACCATTTAGTTTTCATGGCCTTTCAGTGATTAAGAAATGAGTTTTTATATTAATTGCTTGATAATCAAGTAGTGATGAACTTGATAATAATTATTAACAATTCTGTCAAAGTGGGGAAAATTAGGCTGGATAGATGGAATTATGCTTTCTATTTTCCAAGCAATCCAGAAAGTTAAAGAAATTTAGTCTTTTGTCACAAAGTAGTTGTTTTAAGAGCAGCCACTATTTTATTCAGCAAAAAGATTCAAGCCTTTACATTATACAATATTTGTTTTGTTGTTTTTTTCTTATAATCCTTTTGCATTGATGAGCAAAGTATCCCTCTCAGGTAATCACTTGAATTACAAGAGTTGTGTACCCTGTTTTTATTGATTTTTCTACCTTATTCTTCTTTTATTGATATTGAAATACCTGTAAATTTTTAAGAATGTTGTAAGATTTGAGTCATCCTCTGACATGGGATAAACCCTTACACATAGTGAGAGAAAGTGATACCTGAAAATTGGTAGTATATCTGTTTTTCCTCCCCACACGATCTTTAGCTTTTATACGTCCTTTCCTCCAGTAACTCACACCAATGTTCAGTGTGGCAGTTTCTGAATGCTGTTGCTATCCCAGAATTGTATGAAAGATGTATCTGAAGTGTAGGATTGCAAGTTTTCTGCTATTGTGCCAGAAATTTGTAATGAATGATGTGTTCCAAGGCAGAGGTCTAAGTAACTTTTTGTTTTCTGAGAATGGAAAACTGAACAGTATTAAAAATTTTCATTTTGGTGTCTGTTGTACAAACACAGAATTTGAGTGAGATTGCCACTTGTGCCTGAACTTCCAGTGATGCTGCTCTTAGGTTATATAAACCCTTTTTCGTTTACAAGAGCCTATGTACTGGTATTATTTCTTAGATTTCTCTAGTTTGATCACACTTCAGTATTACTTTCTTTTAATGTGTCCTGTAATGACTTAATAATCATTCACAACTGTTCTGTAATTGACTGGGGAAAAAAAAAAAAGTTGTAATGTAAATTATTTTCCTGATGATTAATGTGTAAGCCAGTATTAACCTGTGTAATTTGTATTAACCAGTACAGTCTTTATGGCAAGACTGGCCCTTTGTAACCTGTCCTCTGTCTGGGTCAGGAAGTAATTGTGTTGTCCCTTGACCAGAAATGAAAATATGTCACTTTTAAACTTGATTACTCTTCCTCTTCATGCTTTATGGTTACATTTTTACCAGCCAAGTAAGTTGAACAGAATTGATATTTTCCTTCAGAATTTTGTTTCCCAGTTTCCTGTTCAGCTATTTGGTGATGCTGATGGTAAAGCTTATTGAGGTATGAATGAGAAAAGGCAGCATTTCTCAGGTCACAGAAATTAGTGAAAGCACATGCATGTTTGAGGTTTACTTGGAATGTGACCGTTGGTGTAATATGTCCTGCTAGAAATTATTTTTGCTTTGGTTTATGTAGCAGATACTATATTGCAAAATGTCTGTATGTTTTGGGGGGTTGAGTTTACACACTATTAAATGAGCTACAGTAGCTTTCACAGATGCATGAATTTAACAAATGCATTCATAGTTAACTTCTCCCTTGACAATAAAAGGAAATGAATCACTAAGCCCCAGGGCTTAAAACCTGTCCAGATTAGCCAAATAGCCAATGCTTTCTAACTGTGAGTTTCAGCAGCTCATACCCCTGTGTACTGTGACCAAAAGGGGCTTGCATGACACATTTACTTCTGTTATGGGGAAAATACCCAGTTATACTGGAGCCATGCTGCTGATAGTCATCTCCCAGAGATGCTGGCTTGTCCAAGCAAGGGAATTACTCCTTTAGTAACATGGTGGTCATCATAATGTGCTCAGACAGTGGAAGGGTCTTTTGGTGATGGTGTTTGGCAGTGGAGGTTTAAACTTGGTCATGGATGGAGCTGCCCTGCAGCCAGGTGGGAGCTAAGTGCACTGTTCAGCATAGCCTTTACAGACCCCTTCAAACCAGCCAAGATGTTGTGCTCAGGCATCTGTTTGGCATGTCACCTTCACTTGGTGAGGACTTCTGTGCACAGTAGTTGCAGCAGTTCTTGAAATATCAGAGAAACATCACTGGTTTGGGCTAGCTCAGTGAATGAAGGATTACTGGCAGGTTGGGATATTTTTCAGTAAGCATTTGCATGGTGAGTTTGCCGTGCTCAGCTGTATGACTTCTCTGTAGAGAAAATTTTTATTTATTGAGCTTTATCTGACTTTGAGTGCTTTGGGATTCGTTTTAAGTAGTGATGATGTACCAAAAAATGCCCAATTTACCATGTAAAAGTAGAAAATAGTCATGGCACCCAGCCAGCAACTAAGCACCATACAGCCACTCGCTTGCACCCCTGCCTACCCTCACTATGGGATGGGTAGGAGAGTCAGAAAGAAGGTAAAACCTGAGGGTTGAGACAAGAACAGTTTAATAATTTAATTAAAGTAGCAGTAGTAGTGGTGGTGGTGATGGTAGTGTTCCTGCTGTTTTTTCTGTTGTTCCTGTTGTAATGAAAAGAGAGACAGCAAGATGAGAGAGAGAAATAAAACCCAAGAGAAACGAATGAAGCACAATACGATTGTTCACCACCCACTGACTGATGCCCAGCCCATCCCCCAGCAGTGATGGGCCCCTCTTAGTCAATCCCCCCCAGTTTATGTACGGGGCATAACTTTCTGTGCTGTGGAATATCCCTTGGGCCAGTTCAGGTCAGCTCTCCCGGGCACGCTCCCAAGCTGGTCCCTGTGCACCTCCATGTTAGCAGGTCTTGACTTGGGGTAGGCTCACTGCAGCAACAACTGAAATACCACTGTGTTATCAGCATGGTTGTCATACTAAAATTGTTCTAAAATAAACCTGACACATTTATATACATGAAAACCAGTCATTCAGTGTTGTTTCACTGCCCCAAGGGGTGTATTATGAACAAGAACCTCAGTAGCCCCACCTTCTGAGGCAGGCTATGACATTAGATTGGGCAGGCTAGCAACATTTCAGTGTGTTAAACCACGTGAGGTTTTTGGTGGCTTACATGGCTTTTCTTTTAACCTTGTTATCAAAATACTTCATTTCCTAAGTCCCAGTATGGTACTATTAACTGTGTTAGCTTTTTTCAGAAGAACAGATTTACTCTTGACACCTATGGACTTCAGGGAGCACAAGGAACGTGGGTGCAAATGGTGGAGGTAGATTTCAACTCCAAAGACTCACTTGTATAGCTGGCATTTTGAGGAGTTGCTAAAGGGTAAGAACCTGTAGATTGGTTGTTTCTTTGCTCCTCTGGCAGTGAATATGCTCTATTTTGCAGAGAGAATGTTACATCTGGACTGTGAGCATTTTGTTCTCATACCTTTTTATTCTTGTAGTTATCAGTTAAGATGGCAACGTACTTTTGTTGTCTGATATTTAGAGGCCTTTTTTTTTCCTTTGGCTTAGATAATTGCAACTATAATGTGGACATGTTCAGAATTTTTTTGTAAGCAGTCTTACTAGTCTCCTGACAAGCTTTATTCTTCAGACTTTCAAGTCAAGCTGCTTAAGTGACCTGGTGTTTTTGACTGCATTGTTACAGATTTCTGTAGGTTGTCCAAGACTCATGAAAGAAGAAAAGAGTTTTACTCCTCATATAGGATCTGGACATTTGAAGGCTTTTGTCTGAGTTGTTAATGGATGATTTAACATAACAGCCTATGGAGATACTGTGGGCCTCATATTGCTCTATGGAAAGAGCCACTTACTTGTTCTTTAGGTTCCAGCTTGTTAAAGTACAGATAAATAATTTGCTCATCCCAGTGTGAAGCTGGATGAACTGTGTATTTGTTTCCACTTGGGCAGAAGAAACTTCTTTATCATTCATCATGAATCTGAACCAGCAACAAAGTAAATCCATGAGGCCCTGGAGGTCAAACTGTGGAATTCTTTTTTTATCTGTCTGTCAGGAGGACTTGTCAGCAGTTATCTTCCTCATCTTTCTGCTCTAACACACTTTATATCATAGAATCATAGGACTGAATAGCTTCTTCCAGAGCTTGTTGAAGAAAGGGCAAACAGCCAGGTGATAAGGTGAGAAGAAAAGAATACAGCAGACTCAGGGGTGTGTTTATCAAAAGCTGAAAAGAGCCACTGATTTTTTTTGATGTTTTTAACTTGTTGGCATAGCCAAATAGTTTAAAAAGTAAAAGGATGGCATTGAACATATTTATAGGCTGGGGAACCTTGACCCCTGACAGAAGGAGATACTAATCCAGGATGCTCCTTTTTCTGGCATGATTCTTAAACAGACTGAGATGCATAGATGAAGATCTAGGGTCCTTTATTTCCAATGTAGATTGTTAATTACAATGTGTCTTCAGTGGACTTCAGTTTGTCTCATGTTTCTGTGTAGATGTTGTCATTTTGTATGGTGCCAAAGATAATTGGGGCTGGTACATATAATACCTTGATACCTGTAGTACCTGTCTTGGTAGCCTGTGGATTGCTGTACCCTGGATTTCTAGGTGGATAACTTCCACCCTTACACTTTCTGACCTGACTGTGGCTGGAGGCATTGTTGTCCCTTCTGGTGATGAAAAGTGAGAAATGTTAGGAATCAAACTAGAACAGCCAAGTAAACGAAGAAAATAGAGAAGGAAATCATGCATAGGACATGCTCCCTGCCCTGAACCAAATGCGAAAGGATCTTTGCACCAGAATATGCAACACAACACAAGGGTTGAGTGTGGGAGCAAAAGTGAGAGTTGTGTCCATTCTTTCCGTGACATTGAAAAAAAATCTAGATGGTTAGATCGAAAACACTTGCATAATAGATGGATGAAGGGAAAAATCTATTTCTTCCTGAAAATCTGTGACAAAATACTACTGCAAATACTTTTGACAAGATGTCAGGAGTAATTTTTAGTTTTCTAGGAGTGTTCTGACTAAAGTAAAATGTCTTATTTCAAACACAAAGTTCAGTATAGCTGTAAATCTCCAACAGCTCTTACAGAAACTATGTAAAAGTATGGATACCCCACTTTCTTCAGGTAATGCTTTCCCATGTACCCTAAAGTGTCTGAAACTTATGATGTTTGTATAGGTTTGCCATGAAACACTGAAAACAAGATGTTTTCAATACCCAGCTTCAGGCAGAATGGATCTCCGTGGAATAATAGATTTCTCCAATAGTTCTTGATGTCTTTTATATGACTTCCTCTAATGAAAGCCGGTTGCCAGTCTCTCTCTGAAATACAGTTTGGAACAGTCAGTACTTGTACGACGGTTTATTAATTCTTCTTTCCACTGTGAAAGAACATTCCCGACTTCTGACAACAGCCAATGTACTGTTAAATATAAGGATATTTTTATGATTCCAGTAATTAATGAAAAGTGGTTCAAGAGTGTTCCCCTATTTGGCATTTTTAGCTGAATTATCCTTAATTTTTTTTTCTTAAAATCCTGCTGTCAAGAGGTTTTCTCTTCAGTTCAACTGGCAAATAACCTTACTGTTAGAAATACTCCTATTTTTATACATAAAGCAACATATTTTATCTTAGTTATAAAAACCAGACAACTGAAGCATCTGCTTTCAATACACTTAAAAGGAATTGCATTAAAGTTTTTGTTCCAGAAAGAGCAAAGAGAAGGTATTTTTTTCTATGTGAAATAAATGAACTGATGTTAAGAGGCTGTGACTTTTTTTAAAAAGGCATATGTAGAAGGCAAATCATATTTGCTATATTTATTTCTGCAGTAAACTGTTATTGGCTCTGACACATGTCTAAATGTATGATACACAATGTGCTGAGCTTCATTTGGAATCTTGATTTTTACTGACTTTCTGTGAGGATTTTAAAAGGATGCTCATCCTCCTATGTGAGGGTTATCTGTATGGAGCAGGCAACCTCTAATTCATGGCTTGAAGCCCTTTGATCTGGTACAGATAGCAGCCTCTGTCGTTTATTTTGAACTTCCCACCTTTTCAGGAAAGCTGGACTGATTTTCTTCTGTCTCATGCATTCCTGCTATATGTTTTAAGATTCAGAATTTCAGCTGCTTTCTTGGCTGCTGATTGCTGCTACAGTTTTCTGAAACATGAGTGTCAGCATGAAACACTTGAGAAAGTGTTGACATCTTTCTGGAGGACTAGGAGGAAATCTTACTTTTGAACTGAGTGACAGTAAAAACGCACTCAGGGTGCTGTTATGCAACAGCTCTCTGCAGTTTTCTAAGTTTTGAACAGAAATGTAAAGTCTGCATGCCTGCCCCTCACTTGCAGCTAAATACCAAAGGAAGGCAAGTTCATGTAAAATTCTTCTGATAAATTTAGTTCTGCATCTCATTTGTGCACGTGTCTTTTTTTTTGTCTCCTTGTCACATTTGACAAATTCTTTCATTTGACTATGTGGCAACTTACATTTTCAAATAAAAAATTCAATTTTTAATTTACATGCATTGTTATACATATTTATCCTTTATTCATAGAGATGCTTGGGAAGCTGTGTATTTGTGAATGTATTTGCATGTGTACAAACGTAGATGTTAAAGTTAATACTTGGCTCAAACTGCTGTCCAAAAACATGAACTGTTACTGTATCAAGATCTCTGTAATACTTCTTACATAGCATATGTAATTTCTGTTAATTATTTTTCATTGGTTTTTTTGCTTGATTTTCTGTAGTTGCACAGAAAATGGGAACAACTATGTTGAATGTCATTCAGCAGAAAAAAGTCTTTGTTGGTTTTTTTATTTTCAAAGTAACTAACTTGTAACCATTTCTTTATAAGAACTGTAAATACCTTTTCATTATTTCTAAAAGGTAGAATATTTTCTTTTTTTCTTCCTGGAATTACGTATAGGGGGTTTGGGAGTGCTTTATGTTGGTTTTCTTTTTTTTTTTAGGTTGTATTTTTGCTTATGATAATGAGCTGAAACAGGATTGTGAGCAGCTATTTTTTTGCCCTGTATAAGATCTTTAAAATAACCCTGAAACCTTTAATAAGGCCTCACAGTGTGTTTGGGAAATACATGGATATATTGTGCAGTTGCAGGGGAAAATCTACAATGACATCACTTCTATGCCTTTGCATTTTTCCAGCAGCCATAAGATGCAGTATAACCATCTGGGTTCTTGACTGGTAGACTAAACACATAAATTAAACCCCTCAATTTTATCTTTGATTTTTAATACCACTGTTTCCAAAGGCATTCTTTTAAACATTATTTTCTTCAAATGTTTTTTTCCTACATAGAACATTATCTAGCTAATTTATTTTTATACTAAGAAATGCACTTTTTCCTCATGTCTTCTGTCTTTTTTGTTTCTTTTTCTTGTCACTTGGTTAATATATTACACTGTTTTATTTACCTACGTCTGCAGTTTTGGAAGCTTTTCATGGATTATATCTTTCCTCCTGCTTTCTTTTCTATGAAAGAGGAAAAACAATAACTTATTTTCATCCCTTTTTTTTTCCTTTCAGATGCCAGTATTTGAGTTGTGAGTTTGTAGCAGATTACAAAGTATGATAATAAGTTGTTAATTGCATTATTGCGACTGTCTTCAAAGACCACTGCTGAAGTATTTGAAAATCCTTAAGAACAGCTTATTAAGAATATTTATACGCCTTTGACTCTAATTTGAGTGCTTTTAAAGATTACTGGCCACTTCTGTCTTGTTTGAACTTGTGGGGTTGAGAGGCCTAGAAAGAGTTACTGGAACGAGTGGAGTTTTGCTGGTTTACACAAATCACTGAGATCATAACTGAATGATCTTATATGAGGCACAAACAAAATGTAGAACCGTGTTATATATAAACCCAGGAAGTAGATTAATCTACTTTGTTTTTATACCATATTTTGTTGTGGTGAGAGGAGAAACATAAATTAAATGTTGGATGTTTGCAGAGCCTCACTTCTTCTCCCAAGACTTCAATACTTGGAGAATTGCAGAAAACTGTAATTCTTTGTTACCCATCTGCCTAGCTTTTCCTTTAATTGATTATAGGTATAAATTCTTATTTTATGGCTCTTTCTAATAGACCTACCTGGTTAAAGCAGTTTTCCAAATAGTGTAGGAAATCAAAAGCTCCCACTATATGACATAACCTAAAAATTCTTTTTCACTGTTTTTGACAAACATCGCTATTTTCACCCTTAGTAACTTTCAAACTCTTGTCATTTCACACATTAAACAAAGTTAGTCTGGATGAGTACAAATGAAAATAATTTTGGGGGTAAGTTGACATAGTGGATGCTGGAGGGGAGAGAAGGTCATGGTTAAGAAGGCAAAAAGAATAACTAGTTTCCCATTCCAGCTCTTCAGTCAGTTTCCAATAGAAACTGAAGCTTGTAGCTGCCAACCCTTCCGAGCCATCTCAGACTACAGCCTCCTTTGTAGTGATTTAATTCTTTGTAGTGATTTAATGCTACAGCACACAGTGATTACCTAAGACAGCAGGAGGAAGTGGACACAGAGTTTCATTTCAAGAGTTTTTCCTCTGCTGCAGCCCAAGTCTGTGTGGGCTCCTTTTTACCACTGCCTCTTTGATTTTTTGTAAAAAATGCTCCAAAACCGAAAGCAAGCAAACAAAAACCCCATTAAGCTTCTCAGATGTTTTAACAAACAGTATTATAACCATATATTAAGTACGGGAACTTGTGGTGGTGAAACTGTGTAACTTGGTGAAATAAAAGTGGACCCTGCAGACTTCAGATTTTCAGTAAGGTTTTGATGCTTGTAACAGAAATGAGGATGTAAATGGTAAGCTCTCAGCAATAGTACATGTCCTTATCTGCAGTCACAAATAAGTTGTGAAAATTTAGATGATATCATTATTATATAATAGTGGAGGCTTATCCTTATTTCTAGGGTTAAAACGATTCTAACTGCTCTTGGTTTTAAATTTGTGCTGCAATGTAACCAAGAGATCTGTAAAGCCATTTGACAGAGATCTTTTTAGAGGAGAAAGGTGCTATGTAAGTAGGTGCTACAATTGTTAATACTTTGTGCAAGATAGTAAGTGTCAAAGCATCCTGAAATCTCTATGCCATGGCTCATAGTCTTATTTTTGAAGTAAGGAGCCCAGAGGGTGGCAGTGAAGGCAAAGTTATCCAGCTTTGTCCAAGCATTTCTCACAAAGACAGCCACACTGAAAAGTAGAGACATTTTAGAAATCACCAGGTTACTGCTGGTAAAAAGAAACTGGCTGAAGGGAGGAGGGAAATTTTTTTCTGTGTCCAGTTGAGAGGCTCAAGAGAGGCACACAAGAAGCCAACATCTGAGATTACTATAATCACTGGTATTTTTTGCAAGGACAGACATTGCTCTCATAATTTTTTACACTGATAGAGAACGAAAGTGATTCAGAATAATGTATTGGGAGTTGATAGCTGATGCCAACTGATGGGCAAGAATTATGGCTGTTTCTTGATTCCTACACTAACAAAGTTATTAAAGGACAGAAAAGTTTTCAAATCCATATTCAGCTGAAGAATTACCTGGGTTTCACCTAGATCTGTCTCACTTGCAAATACTTAGCATGATCTCAGTTTCTCTTACCGTGCTAAAGATTGTGGATTATGGTTCTAACAGCATATGACAGTAATAAAGGCTTATGGATTATTTTAAGGTGCCTTTTATGTTGTATCCATTTCACTGAAACACTGATCTTCTATTTTATCAATTAACAACTGTACTTTATATCTAAAATAAAATGCATTAAAATTCATTTTAAATCAGGGCCCACCTTTTCTTACACACTGGCAAGAAATCACTATTAGCTAGTTACCTGAATTTGAATTCAAGATGACCTATGGGCAGAAGATTCACACTGCCTCTAATAATTGTAATATCCTATGGAATATCTGAGTCAGAGTGACTGAAAGGCAGATATATTTGAAATTAATTACTTCTGATGAATACTAAGAGGAGTGTTCTAAAAAACATCAACTTCTATACCAGTTGTAGCTCTTCGTGCTCTAGTCACAGTGTGACTGCAACCATGTCCTTCCTTGATGTGACAAAAAAAGATTTTATTCACACTTGCAGGATTTCTTCTTAGGAGAAAACCAGCACTGTTTTATGGACTGACTCAGATTCAGGTTATATAGGTATAATTTATATACACAAGGTGGCAGTACTTTGTGGGTGATAGTAAGGGGTGGAATTAGATCTTCAAAACCCTTTACTCTCTCCAGCATTTCTGCACACAATATTTTACTGTTTTTATAACCTTATACCAAAAGAACCCAGGAAAAACCTACATTAACAGAAGTATAAAAATATGCAGATACTGTATATCACATATGTTTCCATTTATGTTATTATTTAGAAATATTAATGCATTAAAATATTTTAAAATACATTTCTGAAGGTCTAACATTTCAATCTTGAAATATTTACAGTACATGCAAAAACCTTTATCTGAAAAACTTAGCATTAAGGAAGATCATAAAGACAGCAAGCTGTGCCATAACATTATCATTTCTGTCTAAATTGATGTCTGCTTATTATTTGCTTAGTACTCTATTTAAAGTGTACAGTTCAGAAGTTTTGTTGCTGCAGTGATCATAGATGACTCCTTGATGTTATCAGAAATACCTAAATCTATATCAGAACAACTTAACCCTCATCTAGAGGTCATTCAATTGAAATATACATTCCTGATTCAAAAATCTTTTCCTTCTTGTACCTTGAGCCAGTGCGCTTGTAACTGTAGTACCTTGTTACAGAGCAGGTAAATTTTATTCAGTAGGTTAGTGGAGATGGAGTTAAATTGAAGATGCTCAGACCTTGTTTCATCATGATGATGAGCAAAATCATGTCTTGAGGTGCCCAGGGTCCAGTGAATAATTCAACCAGAGCCACACAAACTAGTCAGACAGGAAAGGGGGATCACATTAAAGCCAGTGGAGGAGAGCTCTTTCTGATACTTCCCTTGGTTTAGTTATGACAGAAATAAGCAGAGCTACTGTCGTAATTTTCTCAACAAAAAGCAGTAGAGATACCAAGCAAAAGCTTAGCCACATATGTGAAGAATTCATCCAGATAGCATCCAGAAGGAAATAGTAAGTGAACTCTTCTAAATGTAGAATTAAACCCAAAGTCGCTGAAATAAAAAAAGGCATTAGGATTCCACTTACTAATGCAGTGCCCTACTGAAACTTCATACAATTGTGTAACAACGAGCTAGAACCTGAATATGAAGAGTCTGGTTCTACATTTTGGGGCATGATTTGGTAGCTGTTTGTTTTAGAGGAAACTGATACATATCTTCAGGCAGTTCAATAATGCTAATTCATTCCATTCGTGGCCCCAGGCAGCCGTATCACTAGGTATATGTTCCCTGGTAGTCCAAGACCAACATTAATTAAAACACACCTTGGTAAGCACATTAGGATGCTAACTGGTACAGGAAATATTTAAAGATCTTGTCAACACTTTGAAGTAACCAGTAATGGAGGTAATTAAGCCTCTCAACAAGCCGCTTTGAAGGCCTAGTAACGTTTGAGTCCACTACCTAGAGAATCTTTACCTGGAGTTACAGATTTCAAGCTACTTGCCGTGGCAAAGAATTTTGCATGTATGATTTATGGAAAAATGTGATTTTTTTTTTTTCCATGGGGAAGGTCATTCTAAACCAGACTCATCCTATGTACTTCTGCTGAAAGTACTAGACAAAAAATGAAACTGGAGCAACAGGTAGAAATTCATTTCAATCCAGTGTGAACACTTGGCTTGTGCTTTTTTAATTGCCTTGGCTGCCCTCCTAACGGAATTCCAGTCCTGCAATTAGAAAACAAGTTTTCAGTCCTTTAAGTGAATGTTAAGACAAATAGAAACTCAAATTGACTGTGCCTGTCTTAGGTACAGGTAAGTTAGTAAGGATATAAAGAAGGCTTTTATCCAGATGAAAATCTGAATTAATAAAATGTTACAGGTCTAGATCTAGCATGAGTAACAAACTCCTTTATGTGTTCTGCCCATAAACCAGGAAATACTTGGAGCTTCCATGTGAAACTTGAAAACTAGTAATCTAATCAGAATTAAGAGAGTGAGAGCATAATCTTTTTCAATCATCATTGTCAGTATCGCCTGTGAATATCTTAGCATACAGTGGATCCTACAGAAAGCAAAGTGTCCTCTAAACACAGATTTTATTCCTAAAATTCAGAATGAGCTTCAGAGATTTCTTCTTACATTTTTTTTCTAATTTGCTGCCACACCAATAAATGGGGTGGTAGCCAGAGAAATTCTGAACACAGTAGATAGCAGAACAACTTGACAAATAGTATCTGGTTTAAATTAATTTCTTAAAGACGTGAAGCGTTGTGTTGGACAGTGGATCTCTTTGCCCCGACTGACCCACCAGCATGCTCTGCTGTCTGCCTTGCTTACCTGTCTAAAAAACTGCAAAGCAAACTTACCTCTTGGTACTATTCCTTCTGTGATTTCTCGAAGTTGCACATATGGAAAATATGTAGCATTTTTCCTCCCCCCTGCTGTTTCTATCAAGCGCACACACTAGTTACTTTGCTTTTTCCGTGACTTCCCTGGTGAGTGGAGAAATGTGCCTTGTTACTTTTATACAGAAATGACTTCTTGCACAGAGGGGCTGGCAATTCCAGCCCTATTTGACCTGGTTTAAGTTACTGCCAAATTTTAGAGCTAAGACTAATAGGTTAACACTCTCCTTTGCTTGAAAAGCTTCAACCAACAGCAAAGTTTATTACTTCTTGCAATGGAATATTACTACAGGGAAAGACACATCTGCAGTTCGGTGATTTCATAGATTTTATATATATATATAT
>WBMZ01014013.1:456063-498289 GCA_013400975.1 Atrichornis clamosus | reverse complement strand
GCAGGGCCGGCCGGGGCCGCCCGCCCGCGCCCGCCGCTCGCCCCGGCTCCTCCCGGCGCCGCACCGGCATCGCAGCCGACCATGAAACCTTGGCAGCTGATTGCAGGCGTGGGAGATGCCCTTCAGGTGAGGCAGCGGCAGGTTCGAAGGGATCTCGGGGCGGGGGGGAGCGGCGGGATCCGGGATCCATCCTGTGCCTGCGCCGGAGGGCGCCCGGAGCCCCGGCTGGGCGAGCGCGGGAGGGGCCGCGGCAACTTGACATGTTGGGCTGCTGTGGTTGTGGGGCCGCCGGCGGTGACTTCCCCACGTGAAGGCGAGGGGGTGAGGGGGCTGCCGGCCAGGTGAGGGGCTGCGGGGGATGCCGGCGAAGTGAGGGGATGCGGGGATATGGGGGCTGCCGGGCGGGCGCGGAGCGTGTCCAGCCGCGGGTGGGATGGATGGATGCCCGGACCGGTGGCAGAGGGATGCTGGCGGGGTCTGATCGAAGGTGTGCCGTGTATGAACTTGGCCGTGCTCCCGCCGTGTGTCCTGCGTGCGTTCCGGCTCTGTCTGTGTCTCTGTGTGTGTGTGTGTGTGTGTGTGTGTGTGTGTGTGTGCGTGTGTGTGTGTGTGCGTGTGTGTGTGAACACGCCGCTGGGCGAGATGCCGACAGAAAGCAAGGTGCGGGGGGAATTATTCGTCCTTCGTCTGTGTTTGGCTGAAGTTTACGTGAACTTCATCTTCAGAGAGCTGCTTGACTTTCTTTGGGTGGAATATGCATTAACATTTATATGAAATATAGCAGGAGTCTCATTAGAAGCGTTTTGTCAGGTGGATTATTGCCTTTCAGTAGGCAGTTTACAGGAGTCCTGGCCACCCTGGTCGCCTGTTTAACTTTAAGGTATCTGTATGTCATCATATACTGATCTTAGAAAACACAATTTATGAGTATTTGAAGGTTTTATTACTGTACTTGTTAAAATACATGGGCTATAACAGCAGCGGCACGCTGTTAATAAATACAATTTAAACATACAGGTAATTTTGGCTAACAATCCATTTATATGTATTTGCATTGAAAAAAGCAGAAACAGTGTACAAAAGACCGGGATTTAAGAATGCCTATCAGTTGCCAGCTGGATATAATTGCAAAGTAATTTAAATACTTTGAATGACTTCAGCAATTTTCTTCCTTTAAAAAACCCACACACTTCAAAGTGTGGAAAAAATGTTGAGAGAAGTGGGGAAGGTGAATTTCTCTCGCTTTTAAAGAAGAAATCTCTTCCAGACTCTTAATAGGGGTATAATATTTTTGCTGTCACATGGAGGAGACTCTGGCACAGCCCAGTAGTGGAATGCTGGGCTCTGCAGTTCAGACACCGTAAAATCACATTGCTTCCAAGACCGTACATTAAATTCCACCTCAGGTATTTTATTTTGATGGATACTCAGGAATTTAGTACGAACCAAAACAGCCATCGTATTTGTCACTTCTGTAGTGATAAGGAATTTGGTCTTGATACAGAAATAATTGGGATTTATAGAAGTGTTAAATAGGAAGTTTACCATTATTTTTGCTTATGAAGTACTTAGAAAAATTAGTTTGCATACAGTACATTGATTTCATATGTATTTCTAAAATGAATCAATGGACATGTATAAGGTTTGAAATGTCTTTATATTCTGACCATGCATTGTAGCTTTTTTCTAAGACACTGAGTGTTCATGATGTTGATCTGTTTTCTGAACACTGAGCAAAACTACTGCTAAATGAACAGTGTTCCCTGGTCTACAGCAAGAGCAGTGATGCTGCGTGGAATCATCGGGCTCAGATTTGAATCATTTAATGGAAAATAAGTGGACTTGGTGGTTTTATCCTTTACAGGTGCTTCTCTGTGAGTGCCTGGGTAGTGTCTGTCAATCATCAGCTTTACTTCCTTTAAACCTATGGATCTATTAGGGATTTGATTATCCCTCTCAGAGTTTTTCTTCCTAAAGCAGTACATTTCTTGGTATTTTGGATGCTGTAAACATACTACAGCTCACATTCCCTTTGCCTTCTCTGTAAGATGTGGGAAGTTAAGATTTAATCAGTGTTTCTTAACATCCAATACCCTGACACCTCGGTGAGTGTAAGTACAATCCATTATACCCCTTTCCAGGCACAGCTGTAGCAAGTTTGAGCTTTCTGTGCTTACCTACTCCTACATGAATAAATATTTGAAATCTGAACAACATCACTTTATTTATCTGACAAGGTGTTACATGCAGTCTTTCTAACTTCAGACCAGTTGTTTCAGTAGCATAATTATCATGGAATTGTTCAAATTAATTTTTTTAAATGAAATTTTCCCATAGGAACTCAGTTTTGCTCATAAACCAGAAAACTTTTCTGGGAACAAGTAATAAATTGAGTTTTCAAGTGATCACCCTTATGGTATTCTAAATGCTAGAAAATGTTCTCAAATTGGAAGCTTGGGCTCTTTCTGTTGCACTGAAAAATATTTCTCTTAAGTTTTAATTAATTTTATTAAGATAAATATGTTAGAAGTGGTAAATGAAGCATCCAATTTAAAAGGAGAAGGGAGAGAAATATGGTCAACTCATACTTTTAAGTTATTGTGGCAGCAGTTGTGAAAAAGTACCATAAAAAGTAAACTGGGGAAAAAATGGGTGGGGAATTTTACCTATAGAAAATACCTTGTCTGAATTTCACTTCTTATTTTAAGTGATGTGCTAAGGAAGAGTTATTTTTAACTCCTAAGTAAAAAGCTCAAGTCTACTAAAGTCAAGCTTTTAGTTGACTTCAGTGATAGGAATTTTGGAGTCTTTTGGACTGATTATGTCACAAGATGGCACCTTTCTAGAATTTAGAGATGGGAACAAAGACTAAGAGGATCTTGGTTATTTCAGATAGTTTTTCAATGTTTTGGAGTTTTTTTAATGTAGATTTCAAGACTGGAACGTAATTTGCAGCATCTCCTAGGAACTAAGCATAAGTTTTGAAATGTATTAACTCTATGTGAGAATAAAGTTTACTTTTCAAAATTATTATTCTGCCGTAAAAAAAGTATATTTTCAATCTAGCTGAAAATCAGCTTAGAAGAAGTATCTGCCTTAGTGTGGTTTTGGAATGTGTTACACAGGAATAGTTCTCATAAGGTGAGCTGTGAGGAGATCACGAATTCACTGAGCTGTGGCTGATGGCTTTGCCCAGGGATCCCTTTTTGAGCACAAAAAGTGTCGTAACTACATAGTCAGCAGATGGAAGAGAAGTGCAGGGTTGCCCTTTAAAAGGGTGCATCACAAATATGTTTTATCTAAAATTCAAATGCTGTGGGATTGCATTTGGGTGAGATACCAGACAGTGAAGAGAAATAAATGTATAGCTGCCAAAACTCTCTTCTGGTGGCGTTTCCTTCTAAATTTGTCATGTCAGCTGTGGAGTTCTCCACCTGTAGGAGTAAGTCTTTTCCTTTTTATTTGATTTTTATTTTCTTTTTAAGGTATCAAGTGGAGATGCTAAGGAACATGGCACAGTTGCTGTTAAAGTGACTTTGTACATTCACTGCTTTTACCTTGCTTGAACTTCAGTTTGGACAGAGTGAGAACGTGTTTGCTTTGGGGGATTGGAATTGAGTGCAACCATTTCTGCTTTGTATTTGTCTTCATCGTGCCTGTTGTGCTTTTCATTTCAGTTAACCATGCTAAATTGCAGAGGCTGTGGTTTCCCCTCATTGTCTTTGAAAATGAGGCACAGTATGTCTTCCTTCACCAGGTTGCAATCAGAGATCACTTTTTTTTGTTCTGCAGTTAATTACAGATTTCATGTACAGCAATAAGGCTTCTGCAGAGAGAAATTTCACTGATAGTCAGGAATATTTCAGAAAATGCTTTCATATCACAAACGTGGAGACTCACAAACTTTTTCTAAAAGTATGAAAGTGGAGAAACAGCTTGAGTCAGCAGTAACATCCAGATTCAGCAAAACTAGGTTATGAATCTGAGCAATTAAACATGACAAAAAGCCCAGTTTTACTGCCTTGACTTAATACCCTTCCAGTATTTTTTTTTGAGACATAAAAAACTTCAAAATATTCTCTTCTGTCAGGTGTTCACAAAAACAAATTATACCTCCAAACCCCAGACTCTTGAAAGTCCTCTTGCTTTACATTTGCACCTTCAATTTTAATGTAAATATTTTTATTCTCAGGAGAAGGAAACACTATTACTTTCTTCAGTTTAGGATACCTGGAGTTCAGCAGCCACTCATTAAGTACCTGCACTTTGGTAGAGATAATTAAAAAGAAACTGGTCAAATATTTAGAAATTAATGAAAGGATCTCTCTTTTAATCAATGTTTAATATGTATTAAATATAAGATTGATTAGAAATCCAAGCAAAGGTTTCATGTGGAAGACCAGAGGATTTTTTTTTTTCCAATATATATTCTGCTTTAATGCATTTGATGTTCAGAAATTTTAAGCAGGTTTCCTATCTGGTAATTACTGCCAATTTAGCTGGGTAGAAAAGGGGAGGGAAGTAACCAGATGTTAGTCATGGCACCAATGACTAATGGACCAACCTGAACTAGAACAGAGCTCTAGCAAAGATTATCTGTTCTCTGTTCCTATTGTGGAGTGTGATGCAAAATGCTGAGAACAGCCTCCCACCCTTTGCAATGTAAATTGTTCTGCTGCTGCTGTGCTGCTCTCTGGACAGGTGCTTATGGGTTTTTTTACCTTAAATGTTTCCCTTGTTAAAGTTGAGCTTTCTGAACACATGAATAATAGTAATCCAGGAGTGGTGTTTGACCATTTTTCCAGGTAAAGAAGTTGTAGTTTATATGAGGCCTTGTTTCTGATTTCTAATTAACCTGAATCTAATGGCTTCTTTATCTCTAAAAACCTATTACAGCCAAGTGAAGTGAGAGGGACACGTGGCACTGAGCACTTGCACTCTCACCTGATGCTCTTAACAAAAACAGCATCATTTGTGAATTTAAGATGAGACTCAGTGCCTTTGAAGAACTACTGCCACAGTGGAGCAAGTCTTCCAAGAACATGACATTTAGATCAGGCCCTGATGGAGCATCACGGCTCCCTCCTGTACTGTTTTATGGCTTTTATGTTTTCATGTTAGCATCAAATATTCACCTTTTTAAAATGACTCTTCCTCTCTGGCAGAACGTGTCCTTGGAGCTGTGATCCTGGGGACAGCAGTTCACCTCTGGCCTCTGACCTTTCATGGCCCAGCTTTTCAGTGTAGGATAGCAACAAGGGCTGTGTGTAACAGCAAGAGATGCATTTGATAGAGGAATATATCTGCTGTCACTGTGCATGTAGGGAAGGTTTGATATTTGGCTGTGACAGAGTAATCCCAAACCATTATTTTATTTTTTTTTTGGAATATTTTGCAAGACTAATTAAAATGAGTATCACGTAATGTTTTCATTTGAACACATTTATCATTTTCCAAACAAGTGTTTATTGATAAGGTCTGTATGATAACAGTGGTGGCACGTCCTGGTTTCCCACCTTGCCAGTTAAGCCAGCACCACATGGGGCTGTAATCCTGCACTAATCTTGGCAGTTACCAGGAAAAGCAGGATACCACTGCCTGTGCCAGGGAGCACATCTCGGAACCAGATCTCATTTCAAATGGCATTTCATTCCACTCATGAGGATTTCCCCAGTGCCAGCAGAATCAAAAATCCAATCGTGGCAGACTGAACTTTGTACCAACAGAGACGCAGTGGGAAGCAACTTAATTTCGTTGTGACTTTGATATTTGAACACATGAGCCTTTTTCTTCTCCTAGTTCTTTCCTTGAGCCACAACAGGAAGTAGTATTTACTAAAGGAAGATATTAAGAATGGCATTGGGTATTTTAATACATTTTCTTTTCTTCCGATTACGTTTTCAAGATGTCACCATCTCTCCAGCATTATCTATAATATTATGAGAACTGGTAAATCAAATTGAACACAGTCATGTAACAGTTTAGCAGAACTTCTGTTTGCCCAATTTTAATCTCAGGAACATAGCATTTTAGCAGCTCTGGAGTAGCTCTGGTTCACTGATTGCATCCCTTCTGAATACAGTGACTTCAGCATGGCCTTGAGAACAGGAACACTGGGGTCAGAGAAGAGCTCAGCTGTGAAATGTGCTACAGTCTGTGGATTATCAATGAAATTAGACTTTACAATGTACAGAGGGATGCTGATATCTTTGGGAGAGGCAGTAGCTACAGGGCACTGAGCTCCTGTGCAATCCCTGCATGTCCTGTAGGAGGAGAAACTGCATCTGTCAAGTCTTGCTGGAAGTAAAAGAAGAAAACTTTTAAAATTAGTAAATGCCAACAACATCAGCAATGCTGTGCAGGTGTTATGAGCTCACACACTCTTCCTGCAGCACCATGAACTTCTGAACAATGACAAAGAGAGTAAAGCTAAGGCCTGTCTCTTTGTGTGCTGGCATTTCTTCTAATTAATGCAAACATCATGTCTGTGTGTTAGTGTTTCTGCTAATTAATGATTATGTTTCAGACCCGGGAAGGAACTCTGAAGAGGGAAGTGGTTCTGCTTTCATTCATTTTTGCCCACACTGAGCTGAGCAAACATGGAGCAAAACTCCTTCCTGGTGTTGAAATGAGGCTTTAGGTGATCACAGGAAAGCAGTGATCAGAGGACACCCTTCCATGTCATTGAGCCCAGCCCTGCTCCCTGCAAGGAGCATCTTTGCAAGTGTCGCTGGTGAGGGACATCCTGTTAATCTTTAAAAGCTGCCAGGAAGAGAAGTTCCCTTACCTCCCTAGACTACCTGTGCCAGTGCTTAGCAGTCTTTACTGCCTTAAAAAAATAATTTTTTTTGCTAGAAAAATGACAAATCTCCCATGCTGCAGATGACCTTAGTGTTTCATACTCTTCGGGGACCTGGAGGAAAAAAGTTTTTCCTGCTCCCTGTGCCAGTCTCTTGTGACGGAAGTTCTGGTTCAAACCTCAGGTTTCTGTCCCACATGTTTTAATTTGTTTTGGTTCTACCTTTTCTAGTTATCATTTAGATTAGAAGTCTTTATTTTTCATTTATGGCATGCTTTTTGAACATTTTTTATGTCAATAAAAACATTGCATTCAAATAGTTTAAGTCGTGATTGGAAGCCAAGTATTGGGCATGATTTATAATATAATCAAGATTATATAAAGATTATTTTAAGACACTGTGGACATTTGAGGCTCTCACTGCTGACTTGAGATGTTCTAAGCTGCCTATTGTACTACTTGGTGACAGAGGTTATAAGGTTTTTTATTTTGCCAAAGCCCACTAGAGAGTTTTATGACAATCCTAATGTATAGAAGTGTGTATCCGTGGATATGTGTGTGCGATCATCTGTCTGATAAAAAGGTAAAAGCTATAAACTTTTGCTGATACATTTAAGACTTTATTAGCTCTGCCTGCTCTTGGCTCACATCCTTTCTCTGAATGAATTCCTCTGAATTATTGCTGGGTACATTTATCCTGTCAGTTTAACCTCACAGGGCAGGTGTGGGGTGAGAAGGAATGCAAGACAAGGATTCAGAAGACAAATCTTTTGGATGAAGGGCTGAGAGGTGATGCAGCAAACTCTACTTGGCCAGTTTAGCACCTCTGCACCTCAAGGGGGTGAATCCAAGAAGATCTGAAGGAGTGTCCTTGGATAAGCTCCCTCCAGCCCGTGTTACCCCAGGATCCTGTGTTATCAGCCGAGCGATGGGATGTTTCATCAGCTCAGCACTCAGGGTGAAGCACAACAGGGACAGAATGCAAAATGCTTCTGCGCTTTTGAAATACATTTGTATCTATGGAAAATGATGCAAATCTATCCCAGAAATGTGTAGTAAACCCTTTTATTTTGTTAATTAGCAGCTAAATGACTAATATTATAAAATAATGGGGTGTGAGTCACTGGCTGGTGCACAGCTTGACTTTGGTGGTGGAATAGAATAAGGAAAGTGGAGGTTGCAGACTTCAGCTAATCATGCACTCGAGTGTATGACTCAGGTAGATTATCTTGTGCCTTCACAGGAGTGAGGGGGCTTGGGCTGTGCTTATTTGCTCCAGGTTTTAGCGCTACTAGAGGAGGCAGGGGTGTTTTGCCCGTTAAGATAAGAGAAGACAAAGATGGATGAGGAAGCTGAGATTCTTATGGGAAATTATCTTTAAGAATGGCATGCAGGATGTATACGTTTATTCCCCCAAATCTTTTTGTCTGTGAAGCACGAAGATTGTAAAATTCTAACTGGATCCAAGCAGGTTTTTTTCAGGCAGTTATTTCACTGGATGCAGGGAGGAGGGTTAGGTAACTATCAATCCTTTTTAGTTATTGTAACAGATTTACAAATTTAACCTGTGTGTTAGGAAAACTGGAAGCATGGAAGAAGAGGCAGACAGCACTGTGACTTTGGCATATTTCATGGGCATTGTAAAAGGATTTGTCCTTTTTTTTCCCCACTGAGAAATTTCCTTTTCATTTTCTTCCACATTGTAGAAAGTGCTTGGGTCTAACTTAAGTTAGTAACAGATGTTTCATTTTTGGTTTCAGTGCTGCAGACGGTAGACTGCATTTCTGCTTAAAGAAAGAAATTCTAACGTCTAATGGAATGTAACGGCATTGACATGTTCTTCTCCATGGCTGTAGTGAGTAGGATGTGAAGCTGGGGGCTTAAATTACACAAAGGAAGTTTTATACTGGGCATTAGAAAGGTTTCCTGATAGTAAGAACAGTTAATATTTAAATAGATGTGTTAGGAAGATTATGGGATTTCTATCACTGGAGGCTTTAGGAAAGGTTTGGAAAGCAAATGCCAGAAAAATGCAGCTGTATGTTTTTGTATGTAAAGGTGTTCTGTAGAATTAATTTATAACTGACAGGATTTGTTCTCATTGCTGTGTTTTTGTAAATTAGAAAATCTTTCTGAAAACCCAGACTTATTTCCCATTCAGCAGGTGGATCTCTCACGCTCTTACCAAGGGGTTTCTTTTAGCCCAAGTTCAGGATCTGGCCTCTTGCTGCAGTTCCACACCTGTGAGGTGAGGCAATGAATCCATGGTGTGCTTCCTAGGAACAGAGACCACTGGAATTTTGTAAAGTTTCTGATAAAATCCTGGGTCTTCCTCTGGGGCAGGTTTATTTTTTGAGGAGCAGTGCAAGGAGGGGCGTGCATCTCTTCAATCCCTGCTCCCCTCTCAGGGTCTCGTCCTCTCACACTGTGACTGCTGGTGAAACCTGGGTGGAGTTTCCCTCCTAGTTCTGAGAAAATTCTTGTTCTGTGTTTATGAAAGTTCTAAATAATCCTCTCAATAAGGGTCAAGACAGAAACACCAGACTTGATGCATTTGAAGAATTGATTCTGTATAACCTCTTATAACTCCTATCTTTTACACCACAGCTTCCCTTATCCTTTAATATTGCATTTAGAATTTAAAATACAGACATTTTGAATGTTTTTGCTTTATTAATAGAAAGTAATTTTTTCATGTGAGAATGGCGTAGACTTTTCCATCTTCTATTAATAACATAACATTAAGGGTTTTTAATAAAAAGCTGATTACACAGGACATATTAGAACAGGTGGGACTGGGTTTTTTTTACTATTTGAGAAGTGAAAAAGTGCCTTGGGGTCAAAAAGGCTCTGTTGTGCTATTTTTTATGTAGTATTCTGCACATTCTCTATAGGAACCAGCAACCTCTGTCAAAAAATGTTGCAGCTGAGGAAATAATAGAAATTAAAAGGATGTGTTCTTAACCAGTCAATGCACATGGTTGTCTTGGGAGTTGTACTTTACTGACTGATACTGAAGTTGCTTGATTCAGAGTGAACATTGTGAGAAGGACAAGCATGCTGGACACCCTTTTTTCCTCTTTTCTCAGTTTTTAATTTTTTTGTGAGTGGGTTTGGTTTTTTTTAATTTTATTTTCTTATGTATTTTTAAATTTTTTTACTGGAGCCAGCAATGGGTTTAGCATAGGACAGAAGATTGTGTTAGAGAATTGGATTCAAATCTTGAAGACAGTGCTCCACCAATTGCTGTGCTTAGACAGAGAAGGAACTGTAGGGAACCAAGTCCCAGCATCCTCCCCATTCCTTTTGGGGACAGCACAGGCCCCTGTTGTGTCTAACTGTAATTTTTCTAATTAGTTTTCAACTTCTTCTGGATAGGCAAATATTAAAACATAATCTTCTGCTTAGAAATTCCATTATTTTGAATGAAACAATGCTACTATTGATGTAAGTTCAAAGAAAACGGTTGTTTTAGAATAGACTGTAGCGAATAAGAAACAGATATGGAGGCACTAAATAGCTTTCTGTAATATCTGTATTAAGGAAATAGCTGCCAAGACACTTATTACTTACAGGCATTTCAAACTTCAACAGGTTGATAAAGAATTTAATATTTTCATATGCTTCAGTGTAAAGCCATCTGTCACAGTGACAGAACCAAGTGCTGGGAACAAGAACAAACGTATGTTTGGGGAAGTTCTCCATGAAATGTTAACAAGAAAGACACAAGAAGCACAGCAGTATCTTGTAACAAGTGGGCAAGGGATTTGAAAAAAACATGGCCATCATCCTCAATATTTACGATTACCATTTCTTTTCTAATTTCTTTTTGTGTAGAGGTGTTGAAAAATAAAAGTCTGTCAATACAGATGGTGAGGGAGACAGATATACCGAGGAAAATACTGTTTGCATCCACCTTTTGTAGTTTTTCATGTTTCTGCTCTTGTTTCTTACAGTTTTACGCTTCTATCTGGATACATCAGTGTATACATTAGACCTTAGGCAGTGTTTCATACATCTGCTGGGCTTTTTAGTGCAAATTAAACAGCCTCAGACACACACAGGAGCTGAACTTTGCCAGTACCTGCTCCCCATCCCCCATTTGGGAAGGATTTTTATTCGTGGTTGCACAGAAGAATGAATCACATTGCAGTGTTTGAAGCCAGAAGGTGACATAGAGTGACTTTTAACCTGTCATACCCCAAATGTGGGACACAGTGTGGGCTAGTAAGAGATACAAAGGGATTATAGGGGGAAAAATGGTACCGAGACATGAAAAAGAAAGCAAGTGTTCAAGACAAGATACTTTGAATCTTTTGTCAGTGCTATTGCAACAAGAAAGATCTCGTTCTAAAAAATCTATACAGTTGGATTTTTAGTTATAAGGTATAAAGGATATATTTTACAGTGATCCTGTTATTTTCAGGTCTCCATTCTCTCTACAGGTTTGGATGACTGAGAGCAAGGATTGAATTAGATTGTGCCTTAGCAGCACTATGAATTTCCTAGGAAGTGTATTTTTATATTTTAAAATGATAGCTCCAAAAAAGATGTGTGCTGAAGGGTTAGGGAGCAGGTTATGGCACAATTCCCTCCCCCATTCAGGTATGAAATCCTGTTCTCTGACACAGCTTGGTGGGCCAATTACTCCGTTTGAACTGGCAGCATTCCCCAGGGATGTGGGAAAGCGTGGACTGATTACCTTTTGATGAGAATTTTAGGTTTTCCTCTAATAATCCATTTCCTTCACTAGATTTATAAACATAGCATGGATTAATTTTCAGCAGCCCTCAAAAATTTAAGTCAATGAGCTGTAGAGGTGGGATTACTCGATTAGAGTGGCAACATCCCCTTGAGATAACAAACAACAGAAGGATTCAAGTGTTGATGGTTCTGTTGTTTTGTGTTGACTGGTAGCGTGCACATCCTTTCATTTTTAGTCAGGCAGTCTGGAGGTTTTGAATGGATTGCACTGTGGAATGTCTCAGCTATCTTAAGTTGTCCCGTGATAGCCTTAAAGGAGCAAAATGTCTGAACTTTTAGGTGCATCCCGATAAATATGCAAATTTCAAATTCTTTCTCGGCAACACTGACATCGTGTGGCTAAGAGGAAAATCCCTGCTTCAGTAGGGCGACTGAGAAGGGAATAGGTAAAAAACCTCCTCAATTTTAACAAAAGAGTCAAAATTAAGTGTTTCCAAGACCTTCAGAGTTACCCTCTAAATGAAGACAAAGACCCATGTAGAGAGAAATACAGCACCTTGCTCAGAGTTGAGCTTGTTTCATACCTGGTTTAGCTTTGGCAGAGCAGGGCACTGGGTACAGCTTGGCCTTGATTTTTCATGTTGAAGGGGTGAGTTTGGTCCTCAGGGCAACAGGTTTCAGTCATCAGGGTACAGAGATTTAGTTCCCCTTTTTAACACTCCTTAAATTTCCTTGGGTATTCAGCTTTGACAACACACGTTTGACAATGAGTCTTGCAACTGTGTATAGCTGTTGTGTTTAAAAAGGTTCTGACAGGTAGAATTTGTGGGAGGAGAGATCTCCTTCTGCTTTTCTATTACTTTTCATTGCATATTCCTGTGTTCTTTTTTTCTGAGAACTTACCTTTCTCATTCTCTGTGCCAGCTATTGGTATTTATTTTGAGTCTCCTTTTTATTTCCTTTTAAAAAGAAGCAGACTCGGTGTTGATTCTCTGGGTTTTTAATGGGAATTTTGGACTCTTTTAACCAGTTTAATCTTCTGTCATTACCACTGATGCTTTCTTGGACCCTCTTCTACAATTTTCGTACACAGTCACTAAACTTGGTGCAGCTGACCCAGGTGTGCTGTTACTGGTGTACAATTGGTACTGGTGTGGTGTACAATTACAGGAGAAACTCCTGGTAGGGTCTCACGTGCCAGTAATTGTTGTGCTCTGCCAAGGGGTCCTGAGTTCTTGTAAATAAAATTTACAAAGTATTTAAGATGCTGCTGAGGCTTTCTCTTACTGAGAAAATGAAGACAAATGGCAATGTATTTTGTGCTGACATAGTTTCTTTGTCAAAATTTAGTCTCTTTCCCATTGTATTCCTTCCAGAATATGGATTTTATTAATGCATTTATAGCCATTTTAATTGTCCATATATTTAAGCTACCTACGTGGTAAAAGTTTCTAAAGCTATTTTTTTAGTATTAATGAATTGGCACTTCCTACTCAATAGAATATTTTTATTTGGCTTTTATTTTGATGAAAAATGGCAAATGGTGATATGATTGTATGCTAATGCTGCCCAGCAATAAATGTTGTGGAAATTATTGTCTAGGGAATACTACCATACCATTAATTAAGATTTATATTGGTAAAATGAATTTATGGATTTGTTACATTTACTGATACTGATTCTGTGGAAGTTACAGAACTACAAGGAGAACGTTGAATATAACGTTGCATCTAACAGGAAAAAAAATGAAATATGAGAAACATGCACAATCCTGACAGATTAGGTGAATAATCTGAGTGGGATTTGCTTCTCTTTGTGGAAGTTCATGGTGTCCTGAGGGCAAAGGTTGAGCCAGAACAACTCAGTGTCCTGGGGCTGGGTGCTCCTGCAGCTGCTGGTGGCAGTGGCCAAATTGGCAATTAATGTGGGGTTCCTTCTGTTCTGTGCCCTCTCTGTTCTTAAACTGTCACCAAGTCCTGCAACTTGTCTTCCAGACAGTGTTTGTTGTTGCACTCACTGCTGTTTTGTCTGTGTAAACACTGAGCATCTCCTTTATTTGATTTTCTCTTAGTGGTATTTTCCAGTTGTCAAAAATCTATTGGATTGTTGGAGGGGAGAGATCGAATTTTCCTCCTAGGAATGACTGTGTTTATGGCAGGTAGCTTGTCCTGTGCGACATTTTCTCTGTTTGTAATGAAATTTCCTGTAGGCCCCCAGATTGCACGGGAGATCCTGCTGTGGATGTTTTTCCCCCATTAACAAGGGCTGTAGGGCTGGTTGGCGGCACTTAGCACAGCTGATGGGTTCTCATTTGTTTGAGGTTGTCTCGCAGGGAAGATCAGGCAGAGGATCCACTCCTTTAAGTGCTTACCAGGCTTAGGGATGAGAGGAAGCAGCAACAGTTTGGGCACGGACAGAAAGAAAAATTGAGGTACCTGAAGCTGCTCTGCTGGGAAAAGGGGAGAGGGAAGGCAAGAGCAAATACCCACAGGTGCTGTGGTGGTGGGGAGATGTGTGTGGTCAGAACTGCGTCCTCACACATCCCCACAAAGACCTCTGTTCCTCTGAAAACCTGACTGTTGCTGCTACTCCCCTTTTATCTTCATCCACACTGGAAGTCAGGTTAGGAATCCCTCCTCTGAGAGCTGGGTGGAGGATAAGCACCTTAAAAACCACGAGGAATTTATAAGGATGGGGCTCTAACATAAATTGAGATTCCTTGTCCTTATCTTCCCTCTTTCTTTGGAGCCTTGCTGATGGCAGTGAACTTCAAATGGAAGAAGAGAAATAATTTGAAAAATTTCCCCCCTCGCTGAAGGAGTAAATGCCAAGTGCAGAGCTACTGATTAAAAACATATCTCCTAGGAGCCTAACAGGAGCTAATCCTTAGGATATATTTAACTACCTAATCCCTTTCACTGGGAAGTGCATCAGGAGGTAAAAGTTTCTTTTCTTTGCCATAGGTTACCTTGTTCTTCTCAGAGTTATCCCTTCACTTACTCCAAATTAGCCCTTTCTTTCTTCTGTCTTGACAGCTGATGAACAGTTGTGCTTCATTAAGAGCACCACTGTACACTTAAAAAGTACTTATTGCCAAGAATAAAACACAAATTTCAAAGTTTATTTACTGTGGGGGCTCTAGTTAAATAGTTTTTCTCTTTATTTGCACCTCTGTGGCATAGCAAGAGATCTCCTGGCAGGGAGGGATAATAGAGGTATTATTTTCTCCCCTCAAGCAAAATGATGTGTTCCTGAAGTAATTGGCTGCAGTGCAAATTATAACTGCTCCTTTTGTCGTGACAGGACTGTAATCATCCTGTGTCACTGGTCACCCCTCTGACAGCCCGTTGGCTCTCTGTGCTACCAAGTGGAAGTAAAAGAGGAAAAAGAGAAGCATTTTTGTTCCTTAGCTGGTGGCAAGGCTTTTGGTGTTTACGTATTGTATTCTCCACTCCGCATGGGAAATAAATTGGTGATTATTGGAATTGTTTTTGTAGCATAAAATTTGCTGTTGAGTGAAAACAGGAAAGCTGCTTGCAACATTAAAAAGCATTTCTTGTAGTCTAACTTTTCTAACATGCAGTTTCTGTGAGATGTTTTAAAGTGTCACTTCAAGTCTATGTTATGTAACAACATAATTAAAG
Source organism: Atrichornis clamosus (assembly GCA_013400975.1). NCBI lineage: Eukaryota > Metazoa > Chordata > Aves > Passeriformes > Menuridae > Atrichornis > Atrichornis clamosus. The sequence goes on along the minus strand of WBMZ01014013.1, from coordinate 483,142 downwards.
TGGATAAAGAAAAAAATAGAAAGAAAAGTAGTTTTAAGTGAGACAGTTAAGCAGTTAAATGTTGATTGAGTTGTAGTCCGAGACTTTGGGGAGGAGGCAAGGGAGAAGGGCATTGTGTTATAACAGATACAGGTAAAGAACTGTTTTGGTGCAATTGTTTGTATTTTTCATCAGCATCTCCCACGTGGGCCATGATTCCAGCACACACTCCTGTAATCTCCTGCAGTGGCAATGATTCAGCTCAAAAATCAATAGGGCATGAGGTGTTTCAAGTTCTCATTATTGTAATGTGTCAACATCACTTCAGTGACCCCAGAGCCCTATGTTGGCTGATTTGTTCTCTGATTTATTGTGCAATCTTGTAGGGCAAACTATAATTTCACTTGTAACCAGAAACTCTGCCTTTATGGTTTGTGTCCCAGTCTCCAGTCATTAGGATGTTCAGAGATAATCAATACCTGTGTTTGCTGCTGAAGGTTGAATGAAGTTGTCAAGCAGCTAAATTGCAAAGAATACAAACAAAAGAACAGTGTTATGGCTGAGCAGGCCAGGAAATGTTTTTATTTAAATTTTCATTCCCTATCAACTCACAAATGTTTTTACTGCTTAGCACTGCCATAATTTATATTCCCCTTATGCCTACCAGCTTCAGATCTTGAACGCTGTGGTTGTGGTGACTTACTGCATCACTTTGTCTTTAGCTTACCTGTGTTCATTTATGATCCTGTTGTCTCCTCTATATCTGTCCAAACTTAATAACATCATGAACAGGAAACAAATTACTTTAATTGCTCAAAATTAGTTAACTTATTGTGGCTTTAACTTATAAGGGGCAAAGCAGCATTGTTAATTTTTAGCAGTCCTCCTCTTCCAGTTATGCTCATTTTGACGTTTGTTTACATGATCAAAGTGCTGCAAGTGATAACAACCTAGTCTATATCAGTTTATCCTGGGCAATATCACAGCAATTAATGTGTTTTGAACGTCTCAAAAGTGAGGCAGCTTTGCACAACGCAAAGCTTTGGACTTTTGCTGCATTGACATGCACCCCTCACAGGCCAATCAGAGCTCAGTGCAACGACCTCAAAGGCAAGTATCTGAAATTTCACAAGGTGATTTAACTTTAGCAATTTTTTTATTAAAAAGAAGTTGGGGTTTTTTAGACATTGAATTGTAATCCTTGAATCCCTTCAGCAGAAACACGTCTGCTTCTGCATCTGGCCTTCACATTTTGGGTTCAGTCTGAACACTAAAGCTTGTTAGCAGATTGTCAATTAAGTGAGAAATGCCCAGCATCTGGAAATGCACGAAATAGGAGAAAGCAGACCATCTGCATGTCTTATGTTTCTTGAAAACCTGATGACTAGACCGTATTTTTCCAGTATACATAATAGATTTATTATTTTCCTCCTTCAGAAGTACTTGTTTCAGCAGAGCTTTCAGCTCAACCATTGAGAGCTCACAGTTTACCTAAGGAGAAAACATCCAGCAACAAGTGAATGTATGGGAGTCTTAGGTGGAATAAAGCAGAAGTTGGGCAGTTTTTAGAAGTTATATGAATAAGGTCCATATTAATAACCAAATCTAATACAAATAGGAGAATATTCAGAATTGAAAACAAAATAGAAAAAAACCCTAATGTCTCAGATTCAAGGTCAGGAATTTTCTATGTTTTATAGTTGCTTAATAGGAATTTTGTAGTTAGATTAATGAATGTTTATTATATTATTGGAGGGATTGTAAAGTTAAAATTCTGAAGGATCTTCTTCTCTGTTTTCTTGTTCCCTGTTTTCTCAAGCCCTCCATCTTAATTATAGCTTCTGAAGCTCATTTTTACTTCAGCTGTGTCCACGTAATCTGGGGGCACACAACTGAAATGGGTAACGCTTTTTAGCAGCTCACATGCAAAATCATTAAAATGTAGGCATTGCTATTATCCAGTGGGTTATTATTATCCAGTTTCTCCAGGGAAAGGTTGGTGTCATTAGTGAACACAGTGCATGTACAAATTTGTCAGTGCAATTCTCAGATACTGGAAGATGGGTGAGTTTGGCTACCATAGGAAATGGTGAACAGGTTTCAGATGCTTCCTTAAAGTGGGCATTAGCAGTCCTGGCTCACTGTGGAAAGAGGGTTTTTAATAGGAAAGTGCCTCATAATCATTTACTTAGCTGATCTGTTTAAAGACCTTTACATGAAATTGAAATAATTGTCATGGGGTTGGTACAGCTTTAAAAAGTTAACATCTCTGGCCTTGTATATATCACAAAAAGATATGGGGCTTTTCTGCAAGAGAATTTGACCTATATAACAGAATAATCTGGCATAATGCAGAGCAGGAAGACGAGGGGGAAGGTGGGCTGGAGCAAACCTTTCAAGTGTTGCACAGGCCATGAAAATCTGTGGAGCTGCTGGAAGGTAGATAACCTGTGCAAGTTAATTTGTCTCCTGTACATGCCAGGATGTATAATTCACTTTACATTGCAAGTGTCCCACATTCTGGAGGCTGGGACTGACTTCAAGTTTCCTGTCTCTGCCTCTTCTGTATCCCTTGAAAGGCTTATTTAAAAACAAAATGCCAAAAACACATGGGAAACTTGCAAGAAAGTTCTATTCATTGCTATTTGTTGAAAAGCTTGCTCATCCTCAGTACAGTTTTTAAAGTTTAAAGAAAAATCCTTTGTCGTTTGAACTTCTTTCCCCTTTTGCTGAATACCTGTTGTACCATCACGCAGAGATTTCAAGTGCACAAAATATCAGAGAGTTGGGTCTTTCAGCTCCCTCTGGCTGCTTTGGGGAAGTGGAGACACGTGTTGCATTTCTTCCCCACCTGTCAGCCAAGCACCCAGGAGCACACACCGGGTAGAAGAGGTACACCTTCATTACCGCGGGAATTCTGAGCAGGGTCAGCTCGAGGGCTGGGCTGGGCCGCGGGAGGGTGAGCTCTGGCTTTGGTGGTCTCTGCCAGCTGTCACCAGGCTGCTTGAGGAGCTGTGCTCTTCAACCAATCGTGGAGTTTGCAGAACTAATAGGACCTAAATCAGGCGCTGTGCTCGCCCCTAAGGTGCCGGGCAGGGAGTGAAAGGCACAGGTCAGTGCTGGAGCGGTGGCTGCTGCAGGGCCGGTGGTGTGACACAGCTGTGACAGCCCTGGCGCGTCCAAGGCTGGCACTGACGTGGGTGGCCACGTGTGGACACTGTGTAGATGCAGGGGAGATGGCCGAGCCAGCACCTAAGCAGTCACCCTTGTGGTTTTGTTTCTTGGTGGTTTTTGTTTTTGTGGTTTTGATCTGGTTTATCTATTTCTGAATTGTAACCACTGTGTAACAAAAATAAATGATTTTTCATCTCTGTTTGCTCAGTCGTTTCAGCTGTATTTACACTGCTGCTCTACTTGGTATCCTGTTAACTATCACTGGTGCAAGATCCATGATTATTTCATATTCCATCACAAAGCAGACCTCATCTTGATTTGATTCATATATTCAAACAAAAAGTACAGCATGTTCCAGCGAAATTCTGGATGTTTTCACTAATCTAATCTATTTCCTTTGATTTGGAAATTTCACTGGGATGAGATTGAGTTGTGTGTATTTCCACTGAGTTATGAATGCAGCTGGTCAAGATAACTTCTGCTGGGATTTTGTCATACTCTGCTATCATTAGATGTGGAAAATGGAGATCTGTGTTGGATCCATGAGTATTGTTATTATTGCCAGTGAGTTCTCCAAGCACAGTGTTAATGAGTGTTGTAGGAAAAAAAAAAAAAAGGTTTTTACTGTTTTTGGGTTTATTTTTTTTTAAAGCTTTGAGACTCACTGTAATTCCAACTGGATATATTGTTTTCAGTGTGCATTATTGAATTCCTGCTGGTCCTGCCACTGTAGGAAGCTGCAGCAATACCTGTATCCTTCTTAGCTACCTTTTGGGGGCCTGTGAAGCTCAGTGTTTATCAAGTGTTTGAACAGTGCCTTCTTAAAAGGATATTATGTGTGTGTAAAATACTGCTGTTCCTGCTGAAGCTTGGACAAACAATAAACCTCCGTGGCTGTAGAAAATTACTGAGTGCTGCATCAGCTGCTCAAGTGCTGCTTTACCAAATCAAAGATCCTGTGCTCAAACACGATAAAAAAAGAGAACTCCCACGGTGAGAGACAGCTTGCTACAATGGCATTCAATTCAAGGTCAAACAGAGCCTCAGTCACGGCAGGGAAAAAAGCCAAATTAAGCATTTTTAGCAGTGCAAATATGTTGAGAAATATCATTAAGGGTGTGAAGATGCTGGAAAGGAAAACAGTAAAATCCATGTAGCAGAACAGTTCTGTAGGCAATGTTAGGGAAATGGGCATCAATATATGGAGCCACTTCACACTCTGTGTATCACTAACTAAAATACTTCCCCGACGTGATCCTGCTTTTGTGTACAGCTTTGTGGCATCCCGTCTTAGTGATTGCAGCTCTCACCTAAACAGATTTTTTTCTTCTTTTATATAAATTGCTATGGAATGAATGGGAAGGTCATTCCCAGTCACAGCACTGATTTGAAAATGGGAGGTGTTTGCTTTTTTCTTGGGACAAGCAATATTTGGAATTTTTGACAGTGTTTACATGTATGAGATGTCTTAAAGGAGACACTCCAAGCTACCAAATACCTTATGTATATGCCAATTATATTAATTCGGTATTTACTCTTTAATAGTACATTTAATACAATTTCAAATTGTTAATGGTGTCTCCTTTGCCTGTTACTGGGGAAATGTTTGCATCTGTAAAAAACAGATGGATTGAGATAATTGTCGTTCTCATTGGATACCAAACCTGAAGAAAATATTGAAAGTTTCAAACTTTAATATCATAATTTTAATTATATTTTTGTATTCTGGTGTCATATTAAGTAGTAAATATAATTTATTGACTTTCAGCACAAAGTAATGCTGATCAACGGATATGCATGGTAAAATTGCTACTTTTTGTTATATGAAATATTGGTGAATTAGTAATTAAACTAATTGGAACTCTTGGTTCATGTTAGGGACTTCTGAGTTAAACCATGCTGTCTTCTAGGGAATGGATGGAGATGCCCAGATAATTCCACAGGGTAATTCCTGCTGAGAACTGATCCTTGAGCACTTCTTGCTCGGATGTTTTTTTCTGCCTTACCTTGAACTCTGAAACTCTCCCAGTTTAGAAGTATGCTAAACTAAATTAATGAGGTGAAATTTAGGTGGGTGCTGCCGTTCTCCTCTTTCTCTTTGTGAAGTTATCATGAATGCTGAGCTGGTGGTTTGTGGACAGTAGCTGTGTTCACTGAAAGTGGAGTCTGGAAGCGTTGCAAGGTTTAGCAGTGAGCCGTATGTTTCGGGGTGGGAATCGAAACTGTCCTTTTTGACAGGTTTCCTTGGAACTAGATTCCCACTGGCATCCAGATTTTCCTAGAAAGGAGAGTGCCAGGATGCTGCAGTGAGGGCTCGTGCTCAATTTGGGCACTCAGTAAACTGGCAGGGGAAGGAGGGCAGGGAGCCTGGAGCTGTGTGTCTGTCCCAGGCAGAAAGTGCCTGGGAATGCCGCAGGACCAGGCTGAGCAGGAATGGGGCTTCTGCCCTTGACCACCCCCCATGGTCAGAGTAAGTACTAATTAAATTTGAGTGTCACCCTTACAATGTTATATTATTGTCATTACAATCTTGGCTGCCCAGCTATCTACAGCAGAGGCAGAGCTGTGTCCGAGATGAAAAAGAGAGATTTTCATTTCCTCTTGTTACATCTTAATTCCTGTTCGCCTGTTGTTAGTTAGTCTACAACTTTTAGTCACATTGTTTGCCTTCTCCTTGCTGAGCTCTGGATTAACTTTTCCTGCTCCTGCATGTGTTAATTCTCTCTCATGCACCAAACATCAGTAGAAACAGCTCCCTGTTTCTCTTCCACTAAATGTTCCTGTCACCTCCTGGAGTTAATAGAATTAAATTCTAATACTAACATTCAATTTGCAATTTTGGAGACTTGAAACATCACCTGCTCTGCATGAAGGAGTAGTTTTTGTGGTAAGGTTTGACTGCGGTATATTTTGAACAGAATTCACAGGGTTTGAAATGTATTGCACTTTTGAGAGGTGTTTTACATGTCCAGGAGGGCTTTCATTGGAAGGGTTTCGCTCTGGGGCATCCATAACCTCTTTTTTCCATAGTGCTTACTGTGCCAGTTATACGTCTCAAGATGCAAGGAGCTGGGCAATAGCATTTTAAAAGAAAGCCTTGGAACACAAATACAATAAATTACGTGGTAACACAGCTACAACATTTGTGAGAGCATTGAACAAACACATCAGTCACTTGTAGGAAGTATCCTGGCAGATCTGAGGTGTTTATTGGAATCAAGGTCTGACATGAGAAGAATCAGGGGCACAGTCTGGGTCAAACAAGAATCAATGCAGCTATGGGAGAACGACTCTATATTTTATATCCTTTCCTTTCTAGCATCAGGTATGTGAGTTGTCTCTTCTCTCAAAATTTCCATACAATTGTATTTCGAAAGAATTTGAACATGATGTGGAGATGCTGAAATATTTGACATGGCACTTCCCATTCTGCCTCTGCAGGCACTTCTTGTTCTTTTGGCACTGTTCTGATGAACATGTGATGCCTTTAAAATGCTCAGGTGAGCAGGAATCCTGACTGTAAAACATTCCTGGTGTTGAAGTACTGTTTCTGATTCGTTGGTTTGATGCACAGAAATTTATGGCTGGTTACAAGAGTGGACTAAACAGATATAAATGATGGTGTGACACTGTGGCCAGAACTCAGAAAAGAGAGAAGGCAAAAGCTGATATATTTTCTTTACAGTATTTGCATTGATAATAGAGATCACTGTTGAAAAAACAGTTTATTTCAGGGGATGCTAGCATTAACAGCTGTGGTATTAGATATACAAAACACACAAATCTAACCAGCCAGGTCTCAGCTAAATAGTTCTATCTTCCTTTCCCAGACCTGCAAACTTCCCAGCCCAGTTCCTATATGACAGATAAATTGAGCAGATTATACCCTGGAATACATAATTAGCAACATTTACCATAAGCCTAAAGTATTTGGACAGCCACTAGAAAAGGAACTGAGATGTCTTGGGTTATTTTGTTACTTCACAGTTTAGGACTACTGAGTATCTTTCAAAATTGTATCTTTAGTTTGTGATGGGAGCTGGGGGATGGAGTTAGAGGTTACTGGGTAAGACAGCATGATCCAAGAGATAAGGGTTCTAGCACTAGACTGAAAAATCTGAGTTTTTGCCCGATGTGGATGACTTGCCCACTTACTTTCCACCATTATGACTGATTATATCAATATATAATCTCTGCTCCCAGGTCATTTCTAATCTAGGTGCTCCAGCCTTTCAGGGTTGAACAAGCACTGACACTGTAAGATAGACACTATCTATTCCAAGTTCTTCACAATATATAACACCTTTCTTTTATTTTGCAGACAACTAAAGGGAAAACTAGGAAAAATCTTCATGAGGGAAGAAAAGTAGTGATGGGGCTTTGGTGTTGTTTTGTTTTTGTTTTTTTTTTTTTCTAAACAAGAGTTTCACATTTCATGAAGGTGAATTATATAGCAAAGGTGAATTATACGGTAAAGATGAATTATGTAGCACAGAGGTCTGTAATTAACTTTATCACTTTATCTGCTTTTGATCTAGCAGGTCTTTAGGAGGAAACATTATTTAATCTACATTCATATTATCTCTTCCCCCCCCTTATTAAAAAAAAAAAAAAAGAAAAGATCTATTTTCCCAGTCTTTAGAAATGTGAAGACAGTGTTATTGTGCTCCTCTGTCCTACCCTGTTGCTTTCAATTCCTATTTAATAAGACACAGGACATCTCATAAATTCTGTACCATCAGTGTAATGTTGCTTTGATGATACATTGCATGTTAAGTTGGGATTGGCATGAAAGGATAGGGAGGGCTCAGGAGAGATTTTAATTTTTTTTCTATTTTTCCCGTAAATATTCTGCATCTCTTGCTGTTAAAATCCACAGAGAGTCCTTGGTTTGATAGTTTGAACATGGGGCGTTCTGCCCTCTGGCCACGGGCCTTCTGCCGCTGGTGACCTCTGCTCCTCCCTCCCTCTTGCACCTGGAATCTCAGGGCCCTCTCTGCAGTTGAAGAACTCATTATTTTGCCAGCACCCCTGTCTCTCCTCTGACTTGTCCCTCTGCGGGGGCACAAGTGAATCTCTGAGGAAAACAAAAATCCCCTTCTGGAGCACGCCATACCCAGTAATCAGTTGTTGTGACCCTTTTCCTGTTGCACGAAGGGCCAGACTTCACCCACAGGATCCCACTCGGAGCTGACTGAGGGTGTGGAGGCTTGGAAGCTTGTTTCAAACCTCTGACATTTGAGGTTGCTCCCTCTTCATTTCCCTCTAGGTATTTACAGACACACTGTCATTCTGGTGGCTGTCTACCTAAAAAGCGATACACTTACTCTGTTATTGCTTTTCTTTCCATGGAATAATGAGGATCTCAACTGCAATAATGACCCTGGGCATGAAATGTAATCTAGACACCTCAAACCTAATTTTGTTGCAATACCAAATTTCATAGATATTTATTTTTTTAAATATATATAAAATAATACTTAATTACCTATATTAGCCCGTATTTTATATAGGATCCTGTATTGTATAATGTATTCACCCCCCTAAAAACTCACTCAGAGTTGTATTGTTCATCTCTAGTATAACTCTTGCTGTCTCTTCTTGCCCATCTTGTTATTTCTGTGCTTTTCATCCCTTTTCTTCGTAGTCTGTACTCCTTCCACACAAGCAAATTTCATCTCTTTTTCTTCCTTTTTATATGCTAGTTCTTTCTTCAAGTTGCTATCTTTTTGCAGAGTAGTACAGAATAATCAAACCAGCAAACTTTGTACTTTTTGAAGCAGGGGTGTTTGAACGTTTGAAAACTCACAAAAGAAAGGCAGATCAGTAGTTTCTGGCATTCTTCAAAATTGCTCTTTCATTTGAAGGGAATAGAGAAGCTCTGGGTGGGCAAACTGAAAGTTGTGGTGTCTGTTTAATGAGGCTGTGAAGGGAGGCAGGAAATGTATTGGTAATGATGAGAAGTGGTGAATGCAGATGTGTCCACTTAAAGGAGAAAACCACGTTTTAAGTACAGTCTCACATTTGATAATCCGGCCGCAATTCATTTGCATCCGGGGGTTCTCAGGAACCCCAAGGGCCTGAGATCTGCCCTCGGGATGCGGAGTTCCAGCAGGCACCAGCCTTGGCTGGGTGAGTCGCGCAAGCCCGAATGTGCCAGACGGAGTTCGGGGCTCAGGCTTTTTGTCCCGCAGCTCCTTCGCTGCTCGCTGCACGGTGCCTGTGGTCAGCCAGCACGTGTGGTGCTGCTTTTTTCCCCACCAGACTCCAGAGATGCTAATGGGATGCACGGAGCCTGGCAGCATCCCTGGTAAACTGAAATCCATGCACGGCGTGCTGGTTCCGTGGAGCATTAAAACGGGCTTTATTGGAAACTCACAAAAGATCTGAAGTGAATATATTCATCAGTTCCACCTTGCAGATTTTGCTTAAGTCTCGCTCTTTCTCGAGACTCTTTAGTGTGTATAATGTGATTGTTTTTCCTAGGAAAGCTCTAATGCTCTGGGTGTAATGGGCTGCATTCTTCATCCTAATTGGTGAAATCTGCATTCCCAACGGCAGATAATTGTTTTCTACACAATTCATTCCTACCTCGGAAAGCCACTTGAGCCTTTCTTCTTCAGGAGTCGTTAGCAGGAGTAGTTTGGGGGATTTATAATGCCAGGAGCACGTCCCATCCCAAACTTTATGGCTCTTTATAGCTGTTACTTTTCCTTACAAAGTGTGTCTCTTCCCCAGACACGCTTTTGCCCCAGGGCAATTAGTTAACAAAGTAGTCATTAACTATTGATAATGATCAATCTGTCAGGGATTATTGCTCAATAAGACCGTATTCTCTATTAATTAGATAAACCCACATTAATTGTAGTTATTTAAAAGCACTTTCTTGGAGGATCAAGCAGGTTTGCCATAATCCAAACTGAGCAGCAACTTTACAAAAGCACGGTAAATTATATGAGGAAATGAGAAATATTTATTATAATGATATTTTTAGAAATGTTCAAGATTTGACAGGTTTATAATTTTTAGACATAGCTGCTCATAAGGGAAATAAATTAATCCAGTCAGAGTTTTTCAAGAAAAGCAGAGTCCTTAGTGGTCCTTTCTGACAGCCTTTCCTAAAATAAAGGAAAGAAGAAACGTGCACACACAGCCATAGAACTGTATACACCTCAAAACCGTGCCCACATTTGGGACAAGGAGACTTCAGTGCACATGTCCATGAAAAACATCTCAATTACTTTTCCTTTGGCCAGTTAATGATGAATCACGGAATAGATGCACGATTTCTTCAGAGAGATGTGTATAGTTGTTGATACTTAAGGACTGAAACTGTTACAGCCATATAATTTTGTTTCAATTATAAAACTCACTTTCTGTTTCTCATCTATTGCTTTGGTTTCAAGTACCCAACACAGATTTCTGTCTTCTGAAGGAGTGATTCTGCAGTAACTCAGCATGTGTCACTCCCATCACATCCTACTGAAATATGGCCATGGAAACCATGTCCTCAGAAAAGTACAAAATGAATAAACAGGAAGATCTCTGTACCTTGGTTAGGTGTGGAGGGTTGGGATTCATTGTGTTTACATGAAGTTCTTCTTGGGCCCCATTCAGTTTTAACATTAATATGTTATAAAATCTGAGGAGTTTTAGGCTGTTTCCAGCAGCGTTTGCTGGAAACAAGTAAAGTATGGGGTTGAGTGGATATTTTATTATGGATAGAAAATTGTTGTAACATAACATTACAGTGGAGTTATTGCCGCTTGTTAAATTAAACAAGAACTCTTACAGGCCATCTCAGAGTGGAATTCATCCTTTCAGCAGCAAACAGAAGATGGGAAAAAGCAATCACATTTATATTTTAACAAGATAAACTCCCAAGTTCTCCCCACTGATTGATGGGACCCTGGCATTTGTTAATGCCCATGTGGGGAATCCAGTCAGGATGACAAGTGTCCTCCAGCATGTGAGTCCTCCTGGGCAAGTGGCCCAGGGAGAGCATCTTCAGTGGACTGGGATGAGACTCCCTCCATCCCTGTTATGTGAGTTCTTATAATCCTCCTGGAGAGGGGGGAGAGAACATGGGCACAGCTCTGACATCTGACTACACCACAGTGGTAAAACAAACCCAGAATTCATCCTCATCTCAAAGCTGTGACTCTGGTTCCATGGATCTTGCCAGTTATTCCTGCATTAAATGCTGCTTCTAAGTTTAAGGTCAGAAAGTGAGGGCAAAAGTGGGGATTGTATTGAGTCAGAAAGAGAGTTGCTGTAGAGAAAGCCTTAAGATGCGTTAAGTTTTTGGTATAAAACAGATTCTTTATAGCTCCCTGTCTTTGTCAGATTGTTTTCCATTGTGTTTGTGTCTTGTCAATGCCTGAGTTATTGATTTCCCGCCAGTGTGAACTGGATTCCCAGCAAGCCTCTTTGTCCTCGTCTTCAGCACCCTTTGGTAAAGTCACTCAGGGTTGTTTGTTTGGTTTGGTTTTAAAAACCATAAAATAGCGTTTTGCATGTGACTTCCTCATTGTAAATGTAGAAACTTTCCCTTCTTTTTTCACTCTGATAATTATGTTTTAAAGTGGTAATTTTAGGAAAAGGGAATATATAAACAGAAGTTGAAGTGATATACCAGAGTATTGTAAAGATTGGTTTCCTCTGGTGCTTTTTTCCATGATGTTGGCTCATGAACTTATTTCAAGGCACAGATTGGAAAAAGAAATGTAGTGCTCACCTGCTGCACAATTAGAAGTGATTTCCCTTTATACCTGAGCAGTATGAGTTTACCTTTAGTAACGGTCAGGAAAACACAGTTAAAAAAATATATATTGATTACACGTTTGTTTTAAATAATTATTGTTTCATTACCTTTGAAAAATGCAGATGGCTTAGATAATAATTTTCCCTTGCTTGACTTGAAATGCCTGTTCCATGTTGGAGGATGTGTCTTAAGCAACGCTTTTCTCTTGCTTTTTAAATGATTGCGGAAACCTGCTCATGTTTGCAGATCATTGTTTGTTGGTTTTAGTGCCGTAAAGAGCAGATTTCCGGGGGTCACGATCTAGTGGAGGTTTTTACGCTGATGCCCTTGCTGTATTTCAGCGCATACGTGTTGCACAGTGGTGGTGCTGGAGGGAGCACCCTGTGCTCTGTGCTGCCTGGCGCGGTCCGTGTGACATCTCTGACACCTCCCGTGCCTGAGTCTGCTGGAGCCACCTCTGGCATCACTTCCAGCCTGACTCTCAGTGCACTCTGAGCATTGCTTCAGCACTCAGCTGTGCTCTGGTGGAAACCACAGGCGCTGTGCAAGCTGTGCACGCCTCCGTCGCTGTGTGTGGGGCTTTTGAGAGGTGGTGCCCGTGATCTTTACTCAGCAGTTCCATGTGCCGTGTGATCTGGTCACAGAGCACGTGTGGCTGCTGCAAGATGTGGCCTTACAGCAGCTGAGCCCTTCCTGAGAAACCTTCTTACCCCCATTGCATCCGTGGTGCAGAACAGCTGGTGGTAATCACTATAAACATTAATTATCAGCTGATAGGAAAGGGCATAATCAAAGCAGAGAAGATTTAGAACAGTGATCCAACATGTAGATTTTTAAAGCAACCGACAAAACTCTGCCTTTGATTAGTATGAGGGAAATAAAATAGGAAGACTGCACTGTCAAGAGCTCTAACTGTTCAACTCTGTACAAAGTGTTAAAATGCAATAGCTGGAAGGTATGAACAAAAAAAAAATCAGATAAACAGAAGTCTGCACTGAATTAATGTTTCAGTAAAATGCCTAAGTAACATATGTCTCAACCTGGCTCGAGTCCTAAAGCAGGAGTAAAAGACTTTAATTACGTGATTGATGGGTGCTTCAGGAGAGAGCTCCGAATCCACAGTGACTGCAAGGTCATCAGTGCTGTCTGGGCAGGGGAGGAGGGAAGCACAGGAGCAGTGGAGCAGGAACTGCCCACAGGTGACAGGGAGGGCCATCTGCCCCACAGAGGCAGTCAGCAGCACGCAGCAGCCCTGCTCTGACTGGGGTTATTACCCACTAGAAGGATTTAAGGGCTTCGCGCTTGGCTGTCTCACAAAAAATTATGCAAAATATCCAGCTGCTTCATGCAGTGTTCAGGAACTATAAAACTTTGGGAGTTTTGCTAGTAAACAACAGGAAAGAACTTGTTCTGAAACAGTAAAGACCTCTTGATTGGTGACTGTTGCTGACACTAAACTTTCCAAGGCAGTTTGTAATAATTAGAAGTGTCTACAGTGTTAAGCATTTTTGTTGAATTATACTTGGCAAAGTCATTGCCAGTTTTTCTATGAGAGGGGTCCCTTCTATATGTGTGACTGCACATTTCTGCTTTGATTTCACTGTCATTTGTCCTGGGGTGCTGATATGAGATAATGAGTGTGCCCATATCCTGCTCAGGTTTTCCTTATGTGCCTGTGGACCAGAATTTTGTCTGTGATTGTCTAAAAATTGGGTTCCATTATTATCATTATCATCATAATGTATTTTTTTTAGCTGTGGTGCTCTAGCTTTTGCTCTCACATAGGCAGAAGATGTTTTTCTCTAAACGTTTTAGTTCGTTGCAAGTTTATTTTGAATATTGCTTTCTATTTCAAGGTATTGATAACAAAACCTTTCTTTTTGTGCTGCTTAATTTTTTATATCCCAACCTTTCTGTGGCCAATAGTTAATGGCCCTTTCTAGATATTGCTGCAGTTTTCTTCTCTGATAGCCTTGGCAGCACTACTTGGTGTAGAAAAGAAGAAAATACTATGCTTTTTCAAAACACTTTTCTTCTGTATCTTGTGGCAGGTCATTGAGTATTTGCTGTTAAGGAAAAAATGAAGTGTCTGAGGTGAATATGCAGAATCTAGGTTAAATAATGATTACTTGTCCCAGTTTAAAGTGTGTTCCAGATTAGAGCTTTATGCTATATAGTCAATTCAGATAAATTAATGGTGAATCTGTTTCACAGCTGATTATTACTTTCCCCTGAGATGATACTCTATTAAATTTTTTTGATCTTCTACAGTTTCTTGTATTTCTGACTTTGTTTTCAGAATTCTCTTTGTGGTTTTTTTTTTTTTTTTTGGTTGCTTTTGTTTTTGTTTTGGTTTTTTTGGGTTTTTTTTTGTGATGGCTATGGGCAAAAAAAAAGGTAGAAATGTTACTTTGCTTAGGGTCAATGTAGTTCTGAGTAATTTTCAGTTATTTGAAATACTTTTATGTTCGTGGCATTATAATACAGCTTAGTAAGTAGAATTGAGAAATTGGAAATTGCTTTCTGGGTCACCATTTCCACAACGCCTGGATGCAAAAGTAATGTGTTTTCCACAATTATCATCATTCTTATCCTCAAGTAAAGGCTGAGATAAAAGCGGGCCGAGGAGCCAGGCTGCCTGCTCCCCCTTCAGCAGGGGAGAGTGTTCCTGTCCCACAGCACCCGTTTGCAGGGCTCTCCTCATCAGCTTACATAAATAAGGTAGTGCCTGAGAAAAGCACCCCTGCCCCGGCAAACATGACAGCAATTTCAGTCATTGTCTCTGTCAAGTGGAATGCTTTTGGTTAGGATAACCTGAACTAATATTTTTATTTTAATGAGACGGGTTGATAGAAATTTCCCAGAAAGATATTTGAGGTTAAGGCCATAAATGTGCTCATTATCACTGTGGGTTGAACTTTTGTAACATACTACATCAAAATTAGATAAAGTTGCAGCAATAATAATCCAAGTTACTGTGGATGTGGTGTAAGGGAGGGACGAAAAGAAGCAGAGGAGTCAATGAGGTTATGAAGTCTTTGTGTTCTGAACAAGCACTGAATTTAACATCTGGAAATTTCTCTGAATCTTCAAAGCTGCTGAGGATGCAGGTGGCTGTAGAAGACTTGAGCCACTACCTGGGGGTGTCCTGTGATTCCCAAACAAGAGGAATGACAACACTCTGGGCTCCCAGCCTTGGGGTGCAGTCCCTGTACAGCCCATGGCCACTATTCAGCAGACACAAATTTTCCTGTTGTCCAGAGCTCCCTGTGACAAGTGCTCAGTAAGCACAGAGGCTCCAGCTTTCTATTTCAATGTATTTGATGTACTAGTGACAGTAAAGAAGAGGTGTATCATCATCAAAGGGCTGATGTCATAATGAAATTAATTTCAGATACATTTGTGCATTTTGAGCAGCAGTCAAACAGTCTGTTAAAATAAGTTTTGTAGAAGAGGGGCATCAATGAATGCAGTGTTTTGGAAAGAACCAATGTGTTTGGATTATTGTAATAGAAAAAGTAGTTTGAGTGGAGTGAACAAAAGAAGCCCTTTTCTTCCACCTTTGTGTTGATTTTCTGTATTTGCTGTAGTAAATAAAATATACATGGTCTTGCAACTTATTATCTTGTTATTAGGAAAAATACTTCATGTAAAGATGAAATTTTACCCCAGACATAACTGACATTCAAGCCTGATGTAAAGACGAATCACACAAACCTCAGTGTGTTTGCTGGGAAGGGGCACACAACTTAGAAAGGATGGATTTTTAAAATTTTGTCTGCCATGGAAGGTACTAATTGAGGTTCACTGTACTGCAGGCAGTTTGGTGTGAGTGAATCTGCACTGGAAGCACGGAGACTCCTTCCACTGCACAGTCATTAAATGAAAGGCAAGATGGTGGAATCAAAGGGAGGCACTGAGGTGACAGTGACCTACTTTGCTAAATCAGAATAACTGCAGGAGCTAACCTTGAGAGTGCTGAAAATCTCAGGTTTGTGACATGAGCAGGGTAGAAATTACAAAGCTTGAATCACTATTAGAACAATCTTATGCTTCATTTCATTGTGATGTATTCAGAAAGTGTGTCCAGCAATCTGCATGTGAAAACCCTGTGCACTCTTAAGCTGATGTGATAAACACGAGCCACTTCCACAAATTTGAACGCTGCAAAATGCCCAGAGGAGAAAGATAACATGGGGTCAAAATGTGTTGTGCTGAGACTTCTGGTTTCATTATTTTTTTTCCATTGTTCTTGAGCAGGACCTTTTCAGATGCATTCACTGATAACTTATGCATTCATGACAGTATCATTCTCCCTTTTATTGGTTCTCATTGTCTAAATCGCCAGTTAAGACATGATTTTTTGCGTCTCTATTCAGAACAGTATTGTACCTAAACTGAGCTACAGGTTGTGAGGTTGTCAGCTGATGCAATTTTATGGATAGGAAGGAAGCATGGTCAATTAACACAAAGTGGAACTTTCATTTGGTGTCTGTAACCTGCACCTAAAACTATTAAAATGACGGGGTTTTTTTGTTGTTAAGTCTTCAGATACCTCAATTGCTGTTTTTCTGTTGGTTGAAGGTATGGTGGAGGAAGGAGGAAATAAAAGGAAAGGCGAAAATACTGCTTTGGTCTTAATAAGTAACTCAATGTACATCTTTTTATCTCTTGGTTGTAAATAATAATGAAATTGTAAATACCAACCAAAAGAAAACATTTCTCCTTCTGTCCCCAAATAAGAACTAGTGGCAGAATTGAGCTTTCTGTGGTGAAGCTGCCTTGTTGTTTGTACCTGAAAGATGCACTTTGTTCAGAGAGTTTGTTAGACCAGGGGAGCAGGAAATGCATCGCCTCAGTGTCTCCTTCCTGGACAGACAGCTCTGTCAGCAGGATGAGCGTCACACTGATGGGGCACCTGAGCTTTTGGAGCCCCGATGGACACAGACGTGAGGCAGGAGCAGGATGTGGTACCCAGGGAGGAAGGATCCTGTCGTGCTGCAGCTGATGGCACTGCCCTGCTTGGCAGCGACCACTGGTGAACGTGCAGAGGCTGCATCCACACCAGCTGTGCTGAGGTCACTGAAATACCGGTGTTAGACCTCACAGCTCAGCATTTGCTGCTGTTATCTGTCTGATTGGATTGTCTGCTCCCTGTGTAATAGAGGCGGGGGGATGGGAAGTGGCTGAATGTGGCAGAAAGTTGTTTTAATCTTTGTAGTTCACGAATGGGTGAATACCTCTAATTTTGCCATAGTAAGAAAGAAGTTACTGTGTGATTTGCAAGGAATACTTTTGGAGTTTTGTCTGGCACAGCCAAGTTTCCATAGGTGACAGTAGAAATAGCTGTTGATCTAATGGTTAGTCATTATGAGTAGGAATTAAGTTGTTCTTTGCAGTAAAACTATCCAAGGGGAAATTGCAGTACCAAAGTTGTTGCTCGGAGTTATTTGCCTTTCCACTGATTGAGTTTCATTGCACTTTTTCATGATGCTGAACTTGAAGTTTCTTTAGTCACTTGTTTTCACTAATAGCCTTCTCTGCTGCTGATGTTACATTACATTGTGCTGGGGACGTGACCCCCAACTCTGGAAAGTTTCTTTATCATATTTTTCCACAAACTTTTTTTTTTTCTTTCTTCTAACCCATCTTATATATTTTCAACAAAATGCTACACACTACTGTAGCAGTTTTGTTTGAATCATGTTTTCAGCACTCTTCTCTTCGTGTACAGCCAGGAACACTGGACAGAATTGGCACTTGGTACATTCCAGTTATAACAATTCTAGTATTCTGTTTTCTTTTCCTCCTGGAATCTGTTCTCCCCTTATTTGTTTAATCTGTTGCTTATGTTTTATCCTATCATATATTTCAATTTAAAACTCTTTGCAACAAAATTATCATTTCATCAGAAGGCTTTACAATACTGTTGGCAACCCATTCAGTGTAGAGATTCTTTAGAATCAGATTCTTCACTTTCCTTTTACCTTTTAGGCAGACAATAACAATCAAAAATCCACATGGGAAAGTTGGGAATAAACTCATGATAGACCTGATTCCTAATGGATACCTGTGAAGTACATCTGTGGTTCATCACAGCCAGCCTATGGCCACTTTCCTTGGTGCTAAAAAGTGGAGAACACCCAGATCTATTGTTACATTCCTTTGTGGAAGGGAGTGTTCAGGCCATTTTGGAGACTTCTCAAAATACAAATGCCAACACAGTTTCCTTTGAAACACTTTTCCAGAGTTGTATCCAGTCTAGGGGACATCCCAGTAGTTATTTCAGATGTTCTCAGGCCAGAAGTGCTTGCTGATGCTTTTGGACTTGCAGCAGGGGTGCTGTAAAGGGGTCTGGGTTCATTATTCCAGCATGGCACTCTTAACTTAGGCTGTGTGTGTGATATTCCCTTCACAAACACAAGCTGAGAACTGTTTTTTTTTTCTTTTAACAGAAAACAAAGTGTGGTCTGTCTGGGCTGCAGAAAAGTCAATATCTTAAGAGGCTCCCACTGCTCCTGACCTTGTGGTTTATTTGAATATAATGCTCAGAGCACCAGACTGGCAAATGAATTGTGTGGTGAAATTATAGAAGAGAGAATGTGAAGGAAACTTCGCATGAACACTGGATTGGAAGCTTAGTTTTCCTCATCAAGAGATTTATGTTTGGAGGGATAAAGTGCCAGTTGTTCTGAGCCCTGTAGTGATTCAATAATATTTTAGACCAATATGTGGAAGAACTGAAAATTGAGCCGTGTTAGGTCATAGATACAACTATGTTTGGTCATGGACTTGCTTCTTTCCACACAGCAGTTATTTAAAAAACTGCAACCACTTAGGATGAGTAGCTACCAAAAGGGGAGCTACTTCTACTGTAGTAATGTGAAATACTCTGCTGCAGTGGGGTTACAGGTGTACAGCAAAAAGCAGGAGTCAGAAGCTGCAACCCAGGGGATCCTGGCTGGGCTGGTGAGCACAGGAGCAGCTCAGAGAAGCTGGGAACTCCCCTGGAGGCCAAGAGGAGTTCACAGAACAAAGTGTGGAGCAACTTGCTTTGAGTTGTGAGTTAACCCTACCGTGAGCAGGATGGGGGACAGGAGCCCTCAGGATGTTCGCTCCCACTCAGTCACTCTGTGAGTCAAACATGAATTCCCTGGGGCTGTTGCATAATTGCAGGTGCTGTAGCATTCCAGTGTGGCTGACTGCACGGACAACAAATGCTGTCCTTCCAGTTAATCCAATCCTGAAGGGCTCTTCTGTTTTTTCTTTTTTCTTTTTTTTTTGTAATTTGTTTAACAGGTTTTCTATTTCTTCTCAGCTATTCCAATATATTTAAGGAAAATCAAATCTCTTCAGTCAATTTTAATTCCATATTGCATTTAGAATAAGTCCTAAAAGATTCAATTGTCTTCGATAACAATATTTGTTTTCTAAGATCTTCAAGTAATTTGGTTGTTTGTTTGTTTGTTTGTTTTCTTTCCCCTGCTTTTATTTTGCAGTAGTTGGCTTTAGGAAATGTGTTTCATTGTATTATTTAGAGAATGACCTTCACTACTGCTAACATTTTGTTGTAGTTCACTTTTTCTCGTGCACTGTTTAAATAATGAATTGTAAATCAACACAGTTAAATGGGATATGACTGCACAGATTTCTGTACAAATTGGGAAACTTCGCCACCTGCTCTGCAAGGACAACCTTTACCAGTTGTGGATATTTTTCTGTTTCAGAAAACCTTTCCAGAGGAATTCCACATCTCTCACTTCCCAGATCATTAAGCTATGTGAGCAAATAGTCCTTGTACTGTTGAATGGTTGAGGAGCAGAGGAATGTTTAATGTGGTAACTCTTTTTCTAAGCCACTGCTTTGAAAAGGCTTGAAGGAATAAAATACATGAGAAATTCTAGGCAGAACAATCTGTGGTTCAAAATACATAGAAAACAGTAAAAAATAGGTAGTGTTTTTCCTTTTTGTGCCTATAACATTGTAGTTTTTATATGGAATTCAGACAATATTGATATTAAATAACACTTCAGGTATTTATTAAGTTTGAAAATAAGTTTAATTTTTTGTCTTAAGAAGTATGAGAACATTTTTTTAATTTAGATTTGGCTAAAATTATCTGTCATATGCAAATGATTATGCAATATCTGCCAGCATCCTACCCTAAGACAGTTTTAGCAGATGGTCAAACGTGTTTCATGTGGCACTTGTTTAAATGCAACTATATCTAATTTTTCCTGTAATTATTAACATAATCTTGCATCCAAGGACTTGATCTTCTTTGAATTAATTCTTCTAGACTATTTCTGCCAAATTTTGTAGTGAGAAGACAATATTTCAACCTTTATAGTTTGCAGGGCAGGTGTTTTGCATTAATGGTTAAGATATATATATCATCACATGGAAGGTTTACAATAGGAATAACAAATATTATATCCAGTGCTGACTATGCTGCCGTATAGAGAAAATAGGCCTTGTTATTTGATCTGTCTCCAAGTGTTATTTTGAAGCAAAATGAGAATATGGCACTGAGACGTACAGAACTGACTCTGAGGATTGAAGCAGCAATTGGAGGTGTATATGACAAATATAAACAAAGTCATTTAAAGATGCATTTTGTTGAATAAAGTCCAAAAATGAGGATATAGGCAGGTTTGCAGTCACATCAGTGATGGAATTTGCTAGATCTTCACTGGGGAATGGAGAATTCTATGGTTTTATGACATGATTATTAGGACACATGACTTGTTAATTAAGGTTCCCCAGACCTCTGTTCAAGTATGTACAGTACATGTAAAAATTTATGTGTGTGTGTGCAGATAAATGTTTGGGTAATTTGCTGGACCTATAAACCTCCCTGAGTTCCTGGACATCAGTTATCCCAAGGGAATTACTCTACCACGTTTTCACACAAGGCTCTATTTTAAGTGACACCCCATAGTCACAGAACTCCAAACAGTCACCAAAAGGTGTCGAGCTTCTGTTCATCAGCGAAGACCTTCCTTAATTGGTTCATCATTCCAGCTCTGTGTCACTTTCTCCTAAACCATCCTCTCCCACTCCTGAGTGAACCTGTTCTTCCTCTGTTGCACAAACCCAGCTGCTCTCTGGTCCTCCCCTGCTCCTGAGCCCGAGCAGGGTTCCATCTCCTCAGCCTTCCCAGCTGCCTTGGGCTATTTCTGCCCAACTGCCTTACACGAAACCAGTCCTCTTTTTCTTGTGTTTTGGCACAGAACCCCACATGTACAGTGGAGTACTGTGCTATTCTCCCTAGTCCCTTGCCCTTTAAATTGTTGTTCACTTTGGTTTCCCTGGGATACTCCTTTAGAATATTCTGGGGTTTGAGCTGATTTTCCTGCTATGCTCTTCTGTAGATATCCTGGTAAAAGAATGATGTTCTCTGCCTCAGAACCTAGTTTGTAGCATTAGTGACCCTTGCATGTAGATAAAACCCAGTAACCTGGGTAGTAAAGTCAGCCGTGGGGTGCCCAACCTGCACTTTGGGCCTTTAAGGTTTATTTCTGAGAATCAGGCTGCGATTTTCCCTTGGCTGCCGTAGTTGGCAGTTCCTCATTTTTTATTGGGCATAAAAAGTAATAATATGGTCCTGTTATTAGCTACAGAATAAAGCACTGTTAGCACTCACTTTTTATGTTAAATCCAAATGCTGTATTGATTTTGCAATAGGAAGACGTGCAAGTCAGAAATGCAGTAAACAATGAGCGATCAACAAAGCATTGGTTCAGGATGTGATAGAGAATTGCAGAGTTCCAGTCAAATAACAGAAGGAAGGAAATCAAAGAAGGCAGTGAAAAGAGAAAGCAAGAATAAATATAAGCAAAATAATATTGTAAGCACATTCAGCTACAGAGAGGATTTTTACTGCATTCACTGTTTGCTACAAGGCATCATCCTGTGTACTTCAGTACCAGGATTTTTGAGAACAGGAACTGGCGGGTTTGGCTTGTATTTTTAGGATGCTTCCAACAAAAGTAATAAAAGCATTGCTGCGTCTGTTTGCACCTCTGTTAATGGCCGTAAACAACAGCAGTTGCAGTCTAACACCCCTGCTCTGTATGAAAGGAACTGACCCTTTAACCACTTACACTAAACTAACCATCAAGACATAGGTCTCATATAGCAGCAAAGGGAGAAAAGTTTAAATTGTCAGAGCCCTGAAGTGCAGAGCAGCCTGTCTGTGGAGCACTGGGTCAGCAGGATGACATTCAACATCACTTGCAATGAACTGTCCCTCAGAATCTGCTGCTTAGAAGCACTAAAATTATATCAAAACATTATCTAAGTGAGAGAAAAATAACATTTTTAGCATGAGTTCTCCTGGACAACAGGACTTCTGAAAGATATTTTAGCTCTATAATTTATTCCTGAATACTTGTGAATGAAACACGTGGGGAAAAAAAACCCCAAAACTATGGGAATATGTCGGATTCATGGTTAAGCACAATATTTTGATGCCCAGATCTAAATGTAGATATTTGTAGAATTCTTTTTGTTATTTTAAGAAGAAAAATAATGCTATCATGAGCTATTATAGACTGTATTATCTCTTGTTTAATGTGAGAGTAAAACTGTCTAAGTCCATGGGTCCAGACTCCTGGGACACAGGTGAGGATGGAGGGTTTTCATGGGTTTCACCTGGTACTCTCTCAGTCAGATTGTTTTTGTAGTATTAGATCCTGTCTTGGAGACACACGCATTTTGTACAGTAAACCCCTTCTTATCAATGCATTTTTTAGGCTAAAGAATAAGTTTTTCTTTAATTCAGGCAATGGGTTCCTGTGCACTTGCCATCTGGCTTAGAATTCTTGTTTTCAAAATACATCACAGTACATAATTGTGCAGCACGTTGCACAATTATTTAAGCTCCTTTATTTTACAAGGTTTGGGTTTCTCCAAATTCTCCATAGTTTTGCAGTTGTTTTTCATAACATTTTACACTTATAATGACTAAAAGGAGATATTAGGATGGGATATCAGCAAATACTGCAAGTACTATAATGTATCAGGACTGATACAGTAGTAATTTGCATCCACCTGGGGATGAGTTAGGATACTGTGTGGGCAAGAATAATCTGAGGACTGGGTGCAAGCTGCATCTCTCTTGGCAAGTGGTGGGTGTCAGTTTGTGAATGTTGCTCCCCAGTGGCTCACAGTTGCTCTTATTTTCTTAATAAAGCTGCATATTAAATTTCTACTTTTAGGTTGCAGGTGTTTAGAGAGACTGTCTGTACTGTGCTAGAGGTGCTGGTCATAAATCAAAATGCTGATGTAAAGTGGTAATAATGATGGAATATTCCATCAACTGATTTTTAAAATTTATTTTAAGGCTTTAGAACTGATTTGTGATTAGAACTCTTAACCATTCCATCTCTAGCATTAGGAGCTGGTATGGTGGTAAACGTAGGATGCAGTAGTTGGGATGGGGGTAAAAATAATCTATGTTCTTCAAGATGACGCAAATAAGCATTAAGGATCCCTTTTTTTCCCCATTAAATAGCTTTGCTGGTGGTCGTGGCTGTCTGTAACAAAGAACTTGTAGGTCCTTGTGATTACACAAGTCCTTGAGTGGGGATGTTCTGGCACTGCTGAGCAGGAGAGGGTCGGCACTGAACATTTGAACCACGTTGTTCCTGGTCTGTAGAAATGACCTGATCTCTCACAGGGGTTCTCACTCCTAAGTTATGCAGAGCCAGAAGTTTCTAAAAGGGTAAGGCATTAGCAGAGCCTGAAGGAGAGGCTAACTGGAATGTTTGAGTGGATTGCCAGCCACCTCTTTGCCTGCAGAGCAGAGATGTTCATTAATGCAGGCAACTGTTCCTGAGATCATGTATTCCAACAGAAAATAATGAGCTGTTTTTCAAGAATTCAAATATTTCTCTTTCCTAGCCATTGCTTTTCTTCCACCTTTCCTGTACACAGCCTTTCCCTGTTCTCTAACCCATCTGATCTTTTACTTGGAAGAACTGTATTAAATGTAGGTGTTAGTCCTTTCTGCTAACAGATAATCATGTGTGGAACTTGAGGCTCTGCACTGATTTCAAGGAATTGAATCAGTGAATTTGTTGTGGACACACTCCTCAATCCATTTGTTACCTCTCTTGGTTTTTGTAGTATAAGTTACCAATTTTCCTCTTTTTTACTTCCCCACCTTTCCTTTCTCTTCCCCTTTGTTTTCTTTCCTTTTCTTTTTGGATTTATGTTTTCCCCCCTTCTCCTTTTTGCATCCCAGCTTCAGTTATGTCAGAACACAGTGCTGTGGATCCCTTTTATTCTCATGTCAACGTTTCAACCCTCATCAAAGATCCCAGAACTAAAACCAGATTCTGTACTCACACAGAAAACCCCACCCAGATTCTCTGATGTTGTTATGAAGAGCTCAGACACATTTTCCTTCTGGGAAGTAAGGGAGAAGGGGGAAAGGAAGGAGGGGGTTATTGGTAGAGAGTCTTTTAATTTCCTCCAGTTTAAAACTGGTCTTTTTGCCTGTGCTGCCACTGCCACCCATCTTCTGGGCCTTTCTTAGCCAGCTGCACTTGTTTTCTGTCAATCCACAGAGCTTCCTGGTCTGTCTGGAAATAGAGTTAAATAGCTTACTCCCTAAAGAAACAGGGACTGCGCTGGAATTTATGGTTTTTTCTCCTTGCTTTTTGCTTCTATTGCACCTTTCATGCCATTGCTTCATCCTTAAGTGGTGCTTTGTGTCAGATGAGGGACAGTCATTTTTCTGAAAAATGAAGACTCCCCTTAGTCATCAAAAAGTCCTGGGCTCATTACACTGTGGAAGAAAAGACCAACAAAATCTGGGATGAGAAAGAGCTGTTCAGTGGCAGAACCAGAACATCACTTCCAGTGTGTTTGTCCTGGAGTGAAGGTAATGTATGCCCTCTATTGAACAAGTAACCGATCGATTACAGCGTAACCAGCGCACTCTCAGATCTCCAGCAGGCTTTTTCCCTTAATGGATATTAATGTCTGCAGCTTTTCTCATGTTGGTTTTGAGAAATATTAAGGGTTACAGCCAGTGGAACAAAGAACTGCTTAACAGTTCTGGTTATCTTCTGACTTTAAGAGCCGCTTTGTCAACTTCGCAGTTGTCTAAGAATGCTGATTAATTTGCATTCATGTTATGTAATTTAAAGATAAAATGATTCATGTTTCATCTATTTAAAACAAATAATTCTGCAGTGGCTTCCTTCCACTGTCTGAAGAGGGATTACATAAAGAAATGTGCTACTGAGTGCATTTATCAACTAGGAAAAAAGCTCCCCTTTTATCTGAGTAGCTTTTCTAAGTGTTTCTGTTTCCTTTTCCCACTGTGTTTTATATGAATTCGTGAACATCAGGAATATAATTTCTGACATGTCACTAGGGAGAGATCTTGAGGGATGAACACTGTTGCCCTTGCACATTAGTGAAAGGCTGGGGATGTTGTGTCTTTAACAAAGCAGCTGTTCCCAAAATGTTCAATCATTCTCGTTAAATAAGCTAACTAAAAGGAGTTGCTCAAAACAGAGCAGGTATTTCATCTGCATTGTTCAGTTTGATTTCTCTTTTCTCTTGTATATCTATTGTCCTTACTACAGATTGAGAAATATTGATTAACATACATATTTCATACAAAGACATATGTATGCACACATGTGAGTACATGTTTATATAGATATATATATATAAAAAAGAGAAGAATTCATATCATAAATAGATGCAAAAGAAGGCTGGTGCAGTACATCTCAGGTCCTTAAGTGAAAAAGGTTAAATGTCCTCTGCAGGTGATTATCTGTTGTTAAAAATAAAAAAAGGATTTAATTACTCGGGTTTTTATATTAATATTAATACACAATCTTTCATCTGAACACAATTTTACACCCAGGACAAAACTCAGTCTCAGTTTGCATTGCTTCTGCTGGTAGACTTTGTTAATTAAGAACATTCAGCTTTTTTGGAAAAAAACCCTCTGATTTCCTCCCAAAAAATGCTTTATTTTGCTACAGTCTTTTTTTTTTTTTTTTTTTTTTTTTGTCCCCTCATGTTTCAGCAGCCTCCATGTCCTCTTTTTCCTCTTTCCTGCCTCCTTGCATTCCCCAGGAAAACTTCTCTTTGCCAGATCTTGGCATACTCGTGTCTCTGCTGAGGCTCACGGGCAGTTTTGTTTTCTGGCTTCTGGACAATGATCAAAGCTGTCAGATCACTCAGTTTTATTTCATCCATGTGAAATTTCTTCCTTGTTCCCACTATTCTTTTATCTTTATTTCAATTACCAGCAGCTCCAGAAGTTGGATTCACTTTATGAATATGCATAAAATGTGTGTTCTGTTCTAGAAGGCCCATTCTCCACCCACGTTGAAAGCCCTCTGGAAGTTTAGGAGTCAGGGGGAGTTTATAGTTATTCCATCCAGTGGCTTATCCTCTCAGAGCCTGAAGGGCCCTGCATCCCTCTTCAGTACAGGGATGTTTGTGGCTGGCTCCAGAGTTTTCTTTGCCTTCTGCCATTCTTGAAACTGTTAGACAAGGGATTTCCTCCTCTCAGAGCCCCCACAGAACCACAGAGTCAGGGCATTCTTCAAGTTGGGTGTTTCTGTGTTTACTCATCATCTCTGCTCTGGGTGTAAAGTTATGCTTTTTAATCTTGTTTTGTTGTCTGAGAATTTTAAAACCATTTTAATGTCATCCTCACCACCACAGAATAACAAGTCCAGTTTTAGTATTGCTCAATTAAATTATTTTTGGCTGTTTTTGAATTCTACTGAAATGAAGGTTTAATTATTTGATATGGTGCCAAGATTTATGTTATTTTTCAGCAACTTGTTTTTATTTACAAAATAAGAAGTCGGAACTTCAAGCAATTTGATTTTATAATATTGAAAGCTAATCAGTTCTGTTGTGTGTTGAGTGTGTATGGAAAGAAGAGTTTCATTATTTGATGTTTTGTCTGCAACAGTAAAGCCAGAGGCCAAATATTCAGAAGAAATGCTTTCCAAAACCAGGTTACTTTATTAACTCACAGCTAGTTTGAAGGGTTTTGATTTGAGTTAAATCACCGAATCATGGAATCACAGAATGGTTTGGGTTGGAAGGGACTTTAAAGATCACCCAGTTCCAACTCCTGCGGTGGCAGGGACATCTCCCATTATGGTGCTCCAA